>CM045769.1:104806239-105107279 GCA_025200525.1 Camellia lanceoleosa | reverse complement strand
AATTATAATCTTATACGGAATTTGAGAGAGAGAGAGAGAGAGGACCATGGAAAGTGGGATTGTTGAAGGAGCGATCGAGTGTGGCGGACTTATCAAGGTTGTCAAGAGAATGATCAGAAAGGCGAGAAGAAACTCTTCGCTTAATTGCTTTCTTTCGCTTGCGAGACAACTTCTTCTTCTTCTTCGACGAATGCAATCCACCCCCCACACACCTTTCCGGGGTCGACACGCAAGCTCCCATACTCTAGTCTACAGAGAGACAACACAATCTCTCTCTCTCTCTGTGTAGTTCCACCAGAGAGAGAAACACAAAAAGAAGAACCTCTCTGGAAGTCTGAACCTCGCACAAATCCCCAACTGTTTTTAATCAGAAACCACAGTGATCATCTCTCTCTCTCTCTCTCCACTGTGCATTCACAATCACAATTTGTAGAGAGAGAGAGAGAGAGAGAGAGAAAGTCTAGAGACAGAAAAGTAAGAAAGAGAGATCCAAAAAAAAAAGAAAGAGAAGCGATCATGCGTGAGAAGGAAGAGTAGTAGTAGAGAACAACAGCGAACCACCACCACCACCGCTATGCTTCAATATATTTTTCTCTGTGGATACGTCCGTGTTAAATTTCCCTATATTTATTTTTTATGATGATTTAAAAAAATAATAATAATTATGATCATAGGTATATGTATGCGTTGTGAATAGAGATAGTCAAATCAAACTCATCACAAACTAACGACGGTAGTTACCCTGCTTTAACAGAAGTTAGGCTATGTTTGGCATCATTTCCTTAAGTTAAAATAATCATAAAAAAATAAAATAATTTTTTTAATTCAATAAGATAAAATATCATATCTAAATTATAATTATTTATTCATTTATTTTTTTCATAAAAGTTAAAAAAGTCAAAAATTCATCACAAACGAGACTTTTTAATCTCATACTAAAATAGTTAAAAAGTAGTCAACTCACATCCCAAACGAAAATTTATTGATTGATTTAGATTAGTGTCACACGTATATTTTAATTGATAAAAAAAATAAATTTATTTATTAGTTATTAAATTATTAAAATATATAAAATAATATAAAAATTTATAATTAATAACGAAGATAATCACTAAATAATTTGGACAAACTAATAATTTTTTCTACAGTAATGATTTAAAACTTTAAATATAAAGCTTTAAATCCACCACTAGTAAAAAAAAAAAACAAACAACATGCCTGCCAGGACCTCTAATTAGAGGTTAAATAGTATAGCTCTAGTGAGGAGGTATCGAAAAAAAAAAAAAAAAAGTAGTAAAAACACGTGCGGACCTCACAATAAGGATGGAAGCCGTATAGCTCTAAGCTGAGCATCGGGCAATAAAAAAAAAAAAAAAAAAAAGTAAAAGAAAATGAAGAAAAAGACAAATTAAAGCTCCATTAGTGATCTTTTTTTAGAGGTCTGAATCATTTTTCAAAAAAAAATACAACACACGCTATGACAGTGAATGAGATCCACTGTCCCGTCGCACCTCTAATTAGAGGTCTAAAGGTTTATTTTTTCAATTATGATTGAGAGTTTTAATAATAGAGCTCTAATATTTTTCAGTTATGATTGAGAGTTCTAATAATAGAGCTCTATTAAGAACACTAGTGACGTAGCAACCTAAAAAAAAAAAAACAAAACAAAACAAAAGCCAAAATATCAAATCATACAATCTACCTTCAGTTAGAACTCTTTAGTCCCAAATTTAGATTCTAAAGTTTTTTTTTTTTTTTTTCTGCGTTTGGCATCTATGTACCGGAACTGGGACCCACTTGTTGTTTTATGATCGCCACGTGGCTTAATTTTGTAATGCCAACGTGTGGGGAGTGGGGTGTTTTTTTTGGGTTCACACAAACGAACGATCCCTTTTGATGGATGTATTTATTGGATCGCTCTTGTTTTTGTTGAAAGTCCTCATTATTCAGATAATTTCATTTATTTTTGGGTAAATTCACATAGTATGTATCGAAACATATTTTTATCATTTAAAAAATAATAATTTTTTATTATCTTAAAATATTAATTTCTTTTCATTCATTTCAAAATATTAATTTCTTATTTTATTTTTTATTGTTTCAAAATATTAGTTTTTTTTCAAAAATCAAGTAAAATAAAATAATATGAATTTGCTATTTTTTTCTTCTTTTAAATTCATTAATAATACAAAAAATAAGATTATGATAATTGATATCCCAAAAAAAGTACTATCAAAGGGTAATTTTGAAAAATTAATATTTTTAAAATATAATAATTGTACTATCAAAAAAAGTTAAATTTCCCAAAAGGAACTATTATTTTAAGACAGAGGGAGTAATAATTTATTTTTAAAATTATATTTATTATTAATAAAAATATGATTCGAACAAAGAATTATTAATATTCAATAAAAATAATTTTTTATAAGGATAAAGGATTTAACAAACTCTACATATTGAACAATTCAAATAATTAAAATAATATCCATGATATACCTCACAAGACCAATAACACGAGTAGTCCACAAAATGGACTAGAGATAAGTCTTTTCCTTTTAATTTTCTGTATAAAGAAAGAATAAAGCTTCGGACCCCAGTGGAGGTGCTGGGGTCCCTTCCCATTGGTCCGAAAAACAATTTTTTTTTCCAGCCAACCCCAGGCCGACACGTGACACTGGAGGGTCACCCCCACTGGGGGACTGTAGCATTGCTGATAAAGAAATTTATTTTAAATTGAACAACCAAGAAAAGCCAATAACACATAAGACGAAGATTTAAATAAACTACTACGGAAAGTATTGGGGGTAATAATAATAAATAAATAATGAAGTCAAAAAAATTAGGATTTTTTTATTGTTAAATCCTATTTAGAAGTATTCTAATTCAAGAAGTCTAAGAAATTTTTTAACCCATTTAATCCCATGTATTTATACTTTTATTCCATAAAGTCTTTTTTGTTGATTTACATTATTTTCTTAGACTTTTATGCCCTTATATTTAATATTGATATTTAATGTTGGGGGAGGAGATAGAAGGGAAATGACCAAGGTATAGGAAATTTCATATACAAATTAAATAATATTGATGTTATTATTTTATATTATTAGATAATGTGAATATATTTTTAATTGATAACGCATTAAAAAATAATGTGAACATTCTCTCTCATCTGATGTAAACGTTCACAACACATTTTCGAAAAATTCTCTCTCATCTAATGAAGTGATGTGAACATTCACAACATGTGAACCTTCTTATTTTTAATTGACAACACATTAAAATAACTTTTATTATATTTTTAATTGACAACATATTATTATTCATAATATCAACCGTGATTGGTAGTTCGAAAAGAGCCCCTCCCGAAACCCCCGAATTTAAAAGGAAGAAGAAGGAAAGGAAGAAGAAGAAGTGGAGGGGCCAACATCAACCAGAAGAAGAAGAAGAGAAGGAAAAAGAAAGAGGCGGAGAAAGGCGGAGCGGCGGATTTAGGCAACGAGGACAAGCGACGAGCTACGAGGATCGGTGACGAGTACGAGCAACGAGTCAGTAAGTTGTGACGATCGGCCGATGTGAAGGGCTCTCTCTTCTCTCCATTCCCTCTTCCCCTCCTCTTTCTTTTCTTCATCTCTTCTCTTCCTCTTTCTCCTCTATTTCAGGCCTGCATACAAAAAAAATAAAAAAATAAAAAAATAAACTGCCCAAAATGACGTCGTTTTGGGCAATCGGGGGATTCGGGGGGGCAAAATTCGAAGGAAAAATCATTTTTCTTCATAATATGTAGTGACGTGAATATTCACAACATGTGAACATTCTCTCTCATCTAACATAGTAATGTGAACGTTTACATTCGTATGTTTTAATATGAATATTCACATCATGTAATTAATAACACAGTGACAAAAATTTATTTCAAATTAATTTGAATATTTATTTCAATTGCATGATGTGAATATTCACATAATGTAATTGACAATACAATGGCAAAAATTCATTTCAAATTAATATGAATATAATAATAGTCAACATCTTAATGCATGTGAACTATTAAAATATAATGACAATCAACATTAATAGGGGGTAGGAGAGATTGAGAATGTTTTGGTCTTCTTACCTCAAATATGACCTAATAAAATAGTTAAAAATAATATGGATTGGATGGAATAAAACTCTTAAAAAGATGATTTATCAAAAAAAGCTCCCAAAAAATTAATATTGGACTAGAAACATCACAAAGACATCAAAATTTATGCATAAATAAAAAGAAGTAATCATTTTTTTCCTGGACAAAAATTATCACTAATGTTTTAAGAAACACCTAATCGAGTTAACTGTAATGAATATTTTTTTCTTTTTTTAGGATGGGAACCCTAATGTTTTAATTAATTTTTTATTAATCCCTAATATTGGAATATGTCTATTTAAAATGGATTGGGTGAATTATAAGTTTTTAATCAACTTTACCAAATTGGTATATTATGTTTGTTTGCAAATGGAATTTGGGAGGAGAGCATGATTCTTTTCTCCTAGATGAAGCAGTAGGCATGGGTCAAGATATCTGCCTGCTTTGGTTGAACATCAAAAGATCTTATTTCTGAGATAAATTTATCAGGCCAGATTAAACATTCACCCAAATTAGGATAAATTATCAATAAATCCTACTTTTGAGATAAATTTATCAATCAAGACCTGTAAGTAAATAAGTTTAACTTAGGCATATTTTAGGAAGTGGGTTAAAAGTCAATTTTTTGACTGTTTTGGTGTTTTTTTGGAATATATATATATATATATATATAATAGAGATGATGAAACTAAAAAAGACTAGAAAACTAAAAATTGACTTTTAATTCAATTGCCAAAATAAATTTAATAGAACTGATTGATAATTGTCTAAAATTAAAGTTGGTTAAGGTTTTAATCAATTAACAAGAAAGTCTTTGGATTGCTTCAACCGCCAAGCATGGATATGAGGATAAGAAAGTCATCTAAGCAATCTCAAGTTCTCAACCACCCTTAAAATATGAAAAAGACAATCATTTTTATTTTTATTTTTCATGTGCATAATATTGTCATTTTCATGTGCTCTCTTTTTATTTGATGGATGTTATTCTTAGTTTTTATATATATATTTCCTAATTTTCTTCTTCTTCTTATATATATTTTTTTATTTGAAAACAACAAAAATGGTGGAAATGCTTGTATTGTTCTCATTTTGTTGTTAAATTAACATTTTTAAAAAAATTGAAAAATATTTTTTTAAAATGAAAAATTATAAAATAGAGTTTAACGGAAAAAATACAAAAACATGAAGGAAAAAAAATTTAGTTACATAAGAAGTAAAAATTGACAAATAATTAAATATATATATATATATAATTTATTCCTCTCTCTTTCTCATTGAACAATCACCATTTTCTCCCTCCATTCATTCCTCTCCTACCCATCTCAATTGCTGACCACCACGACCCTACTAAATTCCACCACAACCACTACCAGCTCCACCCCATCTTCTCCCACTTTGCTTAATCTCTCTCATCTCTTGCTTCCATCCGCACCATCCATGGCAACCACGATCACCAACCACAGCACCCCATATCTCGACCCTCTTGGTCTTACTGTTAAATTTGACAAATTAAACTCAAATTTATAAAGGGAATTTAGTAAAAGTTAACACCCTAATCTTTTTATTATTAGAAATAAGAATGGAAACAAGGTAGGGCAGGGCAGGAGCATGGTAGGTTTGTAGTACCCTACTACAAAAATTACTCACTATAAATAATAATTTGTAAGTGATGAGAGTTAAAAAATGAAAAATGAAAAATAAAAAATAAAAAATAAATAACAAAAAAATAAGTGTAACATTTTAATATTTTAGTCTTATTATATTTAAGAAAGTTATATTATATATATTGTAGGTATATCTAACACATTAATAAATAAATAAATAAATAAAGTGAGATTAATATAATTATATTAAAATTATAGAATTACTTATATTTAAAAAAAAATAAAAAAACTTTAGAGAATGTATAATTACAACGATAGTGTATATTTGTGCATCCAACATATCAATAAGAGAAGTGTTAGAAATTTTGAATTCACAAATTTACTTATAATGATGTGAGTTGAATTTATATGATGAAATGTGTAACAAATCAAAAGTTGACATCTATTATATTATATCATTATGAATCAAATTAAAAAATAATAAGTTACACTGACTTCCTCTCCTGAAGTTTGAAAAAAATATAGTAAGACCTACAATTTTGACATAATTACACTTATCTCACTTTTATTAAGTTAAATAGATCAAAACTAATGTAAACAGTATGAAAATACAAAAATAAACAACTTAAAATATACATTTCATGTAAAAGAGATAACATCATTTTTTTTATTTATTATTATAATCCATATAACTAATAAACTATTAATAAAAATGGAGTTAAATGTTATATGAATTGAAATTTTAAAAGAACTTAATGAAATTATGTCAAAATTATGCAACTTATTATATTTTTTTAAATCTCGATAAATCAATATAAATTACCTTTTTTTAAATAAAAAAAAAAAGATCTTAAATATTTTTGTATCTATAAATTCTATAAGGATTATTTACACATATACTCTCTAAATTATAAAAGCATATAAATGGACCCCTAAACAATTAGGGTGTTTTACTTTGAACCCTTCCGTTGAGAGGTTCAATTGGTATGCTTTTATAATTTAGAGAATAAAATAATACTTTTTAATAATTTAATAAATTCATTTATATATTTTTATAATTTAATAAAATAATACTCCTCAATAATTTAAATGATATTTTATAAATAACCCATTCAAAAATCAATAATGCTTGAGACCACTAAAAGTGGTACGCTAAAAGCACCATTAGTGATGTGACAATAGACGGGATCCACTGCTTGTGTCTTTTGTTTTTTTTTTTTTTAAGTGCTTATCAACTCATTAATAATGTTTTAGAATACTATTTTTAGTGGACTGTATCATTACTGTTTTAAAATAGAGGACACAAAAGAGCAAGTACAATGGGGGTGTCCATGAATCAGTGGCGTGGGTTGATGAGTACAAAGTGGAGGGAACTATGTGGCCTTACAAGGGCTTCAACTATGTTTGATTTTTTTTTTTTTGGTTGATAATAATAACAAAAACAAAAGAATCCATCTTTATTTCTGCAATAGCAAGAAAGGGTACATTTTAACGACAGTTATGAAGTTGACAGCTACCTAAATCAGATATATAACGTGGGACCCTTCGATGGTTTGTTTGTTGAGTTTGCTCGCCCCTTATCTGTCGCCACTTGCCACATGTTTTCCTACAAACTGTTTATGAAGCCGACCACTCACTAAAATAAAAATATTTGGTTAAATTATCAATATATTTTTTTAAAATATTTATTTAAAATATAAATTCCTTCTTATGGGTCAAAAATAATAAGGCCAAGTTTGACATGATTGAAAAAAGATAAAAAATCAAAAAGTTACTATCCTATTTAAGTCACATCATCTTATTTAAGTCACATCACCTCTCTAACACATCACTTCAAACCCAACCTAAACCCAACTCATATTTCATAAAAAGTTAAAAAGTGCACTTATTTAGTCTTCCCAAACTAGGCCTAAATATGTCCTTTTAGAATTTTTATCGAGAAAATTATTGGGAAAATTATTAAAAAGTCTAATTTAAAAATTACATAATTGTCACGGCTCACTTTTTATTTCCCGGTCAACATTTCCATATACATCGTTAAAGTCTATTTTCATTAATACAATACATAAATGAAATCTAGTGACATCCATAAATACATAAAGATTTTCCTCAATCGTATAAACAAATTGAAATGCAACATGAATTACCATTAAATAGATTGTCCATAGGCTTACACTATTACATAAAAGAGAAAAGGTTCAACCATTTTTACAACAACGGAGTTCCGCCAACAAATAAAGATCCCGTGGCCAACGCGTAAGGAAAATCACCGATCTTGTATCACTTATCAACATGTACCTGAAAAATAATTAGTAACGTAGGATGACTATAAAGCTCAGTAGGGATCCCAATATAATCCTAAACAATAACAATATACCGATAGTTATGATCATGAATGTTTCATATCATATAATACAAAAAATGTAACAGTTTATAATCAAAGCATGCTTATATATATATAAAAAAAAAAAAATTCAAAAATCGTCTAATTTGCTCAACATACATAACACTCTCTCTTCCTTCTCTTACATTATCTATTTCATAAAAATATATATATTAATAACGCATTTCGATAACGTGTTCACAAAACCCAATTACCTATCATTCATTGCACTCCCTACCCATCACATACACTCATTACTAATACATGAACCACATTTCCAAGCCCTAAGCCAAAGGATAATAAAACATTTCTGCAACCTGTTCAACACACAAATGTATATACGATGCTTTTAACACGAAAAGAAAATAACGTACATGTCAAGACTACTATACAATCATATGAGACAACCCAACCTTATCAACCAAATTGCTACCACATATAATATACACAGATAAACAAATTCAACACTAAAACCCCAACCCATGTTCTACCTGCCTCAAGAACGATGAGTTAAGGATATACCTTTCCACAATGAAACGCCAATTTACGAGACACAAGCTGCAAGGGAATAGTACCTTTG
This sequence comes from Camellia lanceoleosa, assembly GCA_025200525.1. Classification (NCBI taxonomy): domain Eukaryota; kingdom Viridiplantae; phylum Streptophyta; class Magnoliopsida; order Ericales; family Theaceae; genus Camellia; species Camellia lanceoleosa. The sequence goes on along the minus strand of CM045769.1, from coordinate 105,098,589 downwards.
CCAATTTACCAGACACAAGCTGGAAGGAAATGATACCTCTGCCAAGTTCCCTAGGCACTAGCTGGAAGGTACTGGTACCTCTCATTTTAAGCACAACCAATTCTCCAAGCGCTAGCTGGAAAGTAATAGTACCTCTCATTCTTAGCACAGTATATGTTACTAACCATCACAACATGCTAAAAGTATGATAACACAAGCGTAATACATATACATAATATATTCAACACATCAATGTCATCCTCCACCGATAACCAATGACAAAACCTCTAAGCACATGCATTTGATACACATAACTACAACCATCCAACACGCATGGGACATAAGCTCAACAACAACAATAACATATATCAAATGTTCAACCGACTAATCCCCCGTTTATTCTCAATTTACAAAAGTGGCATAATTTTATTTTCTTTTCAAAATCAATTTTCTTATTTCTCCAGTTCATAATATACAACCATGTTCCAAAAATTCAATTTTCTTTCTTTAATAATCCCGAACCCATAGATAATCGAAACCACAACCTAACTCAATTCAACTCAACATATATTTCTCAAAACAATCTCAATATCTCGGTTAATTGCCTTTTTAGCAATCACTACATTAATACAATCCACATAATGCATAACATAACTATTACTAAACTATTCCCCTTTTCATTTCATTAAACCTTTAATAATAAAAATTAGAATTTTTCCTCCATTCATGATATAAACAAGATAGACTACCTTTTGTTATAAATAGACTACCTTTCATTATAACAAAACCTCCCAAAAACATACAATTTCACTTTTCACAACTCAAACCCCAAAACCCCTTTACATAAATTTGAAATCACATAATCAAATCGTACTTTTTATGCAAGAGAAATATACCATGTGTCTATTTATAAGGAAGTATTGAGAAGGAGCAAAGAAATCCCTACTTCTAGCAAGAACAGGAGAAAGCCTGAAAATCTAATTTCGACAAAAGCACGATCCACTCTGATTACTAGAAAGCTCTCTTCGTGCGCTACGTTTTGGTATATGGAACTAAGGGTAGAAAATGAGTGAAAACATATGAAAACCAGGCTTGAAAGCTTGTAACCCTAAAAAATGGCAGAAGAAAGAGAAAAAAATGATCTAGATTGACCAAAAAGTGACTTTTTGAAGTGCTGATCCCAAATAGATTGCTTGAGCGATGAAATTTGCGCTCGAGCATTAGAGACATAAGACCGGTCGAGCGATGAAACTTTCGCTCAAGCACAAAATGTGAACTCCCAAAAGTTCAGACCTGCAAAAGTATTGGATGACCTGCGAAATCGCTCGAGCAAACAATTCGTCGTTTGATCGATGAAGAACAAAACTTTCAGGTTGTCACAATCTCCCCATTTTAGGGAATTTCGTCCTCGAAATTAATGATAAGGTTGAAACAAAAGTCAATTCGATCACAACTGGAAGTACAACCCTCAACTCAAGACTAGGTCCATACTTGAAATAAATTCTCGGATCTAGACTCAACATTTCGGGGCCCCAAAGACACCCGATTGACAAAACACAAGTAAGAGATCACAGATGCCTCATCGACCCACAATACTACTTGGGCCTATGAGACAAGAACAACAATAACCAACCCTCAACCACCACAACACACATAACACTCCCGAGTGTTCAACACTCAAATGCAGAAGAAAATCCTCACAACAAAATTCTCAATAAACTCACACAAAATGAAAGAACTTATAGCAAAACACGGTCAAAAAATAATACCCCGGCATAACAAGTCTCAACAATGTCAAAACACTCCTCAAAACCAAAGACCCAAACCCATGATTAGCAACTCGAGCTAAATCACTATACAACCCAATCATCAAAATAATAACACAACTTTATTATAAGAGAAATTTCTTCTTTTTCTCAACTCTTTAAAAATCAATCTCTTGCATATAAAATATTTCTCAAAGGGTGTTCAACTTGCACCGTCCACAATTGAAATATATTTTCCACATTTCTCCATATAGAACTCAAGAGTATTGTAAACATTTTTTTTTCTTTTTTCGAAAACAATGTGTTATTCATAACACATAATAATCCACAATTTAGTTGCCTAAAAACTACTCATTGAAATTCCTCATTACCAATTAAATTAAATATGTAACATTTCCATGTAACAAAGACATTTGAGGCCATACCTCCAGGAAAATTTCATTTTCCAAAACACCCATCACTCTTATAGTGATGCCACAACAAACATTTATGCAACACTTTTATAATAATAATAAGTAATATAAATAACAATGGTGCTATCAACACAATAAAGCGCACGTAAAACAAAAGTTCACAACATGTTATTCCAACTAGGAAATTTTCCCCTAACTCTTGGCGGGCTTCACATAAGATTCATAACCACATACACGAGGCCCAACGCTCACAAAACCATTCTAAGGCACCCAAAATCTTTTTGACCTTCATACCCAAGCCCAAGCTATTCCCAAGGTGATTACTTGCCAACCAAACCCCGATATTAACTATCAGACTAGCTAACTCGATAAAACTCCCTACTAGGTACCAAACACCAACATGCCACTCAACACTCTATTCTCCAAAATGAAGTTCCACACACAATCCCTCATATTCCTTGAATCACCTCAGATTCCTCAAGATTAGACCACACTACTATTGTTCCCAAGGAAATCACCACACATGTGCCTATATGGCAAACATATTCTTATATCATGAACACAAGACCGACAAGGTCAACAGAGATCACACAATCCAGGATACACAAAACAATCTTCACAGGCTACACTTGTTACCCAATAACACAAATCGTACTTTTTCCCATGGAATATGTCTAATATCTAACCACTAAGTTCTCCTTACGCTCATAACCTCTGCATAAATAATATCACTCAACACTTGAATACCACAAACCTATTTCATCCACACATAACTACCAACTCACAACAAACCATAACATAACACTACCCTTATCAGGATCGATAAGATCACAACGAACTCACTAACCAACTAAAAATAACACACAAGCATAATTTTCACTACTCCGAGATACAAATCCCACACTCCATCGAAACATTCTCACATAACCTCACAAATTCCACAAGACTCTAAAATCTTATATTCCTTTAGACTCAACCTATTCAAAGTCTTATAACTCGGCCCTTACAATATCACCTCACCAAACACAATGCACACTGATTTCTTCTTCTCGACAAACAACTTTCAAATAGAACAAGGCTCACAAGCTATCACATAACCATTTCTTAAATTAACAACAGATATACAATAACACTAGGATTGTCGATCCCGTTAACAACTTCTCATTACATACATAAAAGAAAGTTCAAAATTCAATATGTGCCCCCAATACATGAGGATAAACAAACAATAACATATATATACAACACATAGTTATGATGCCTTAGATCCAACCGCATATCTATCAACAACACAATTTTTTTCCCCCAAATATTATATCACTAGTCACTAATACAAAAGCCCCTCTCAAAGGTAATACTACTGTGTTGGCTGAAAAGTTGACCCTCGTGAGGCTCTCGAAGCTTGGCCTGCTTGGGTCTAGTATCGATATTGACCCCAATTGGACTGATGAGACTAAATCTGATTGGTTTCCAAGACACCCGAAGAATTCACACGCACAGGGCACAAACGTCTAACATGGCCTAGATGACCACAATAGAAACAAACAGTAGACTCAATGTGACTAATTTGAAGCCTGAACCTCCCAACGAATGAGTTTAAAACCCCCAACAAAGACAAAGATTGAGCTTGGAATTGAATATGGGCTCGCCTCCACTACTTATTGAGCCTAGATTACTTATGAACAGTAAAAGTTATCGAAATGCCCTCCTCCTTAACGCAACCAACACTTACAACCATGGCCTTCGCATGAGCTGCCATCTCAACTAGAGCATAGTAATTCTTCAACATACATCCGACTACTTTCTCTCGGATATCACCACGCAACCGTCTCTCAAACTCATAACAACGACACTCCTCCGTTGCCACCAACTCTGGAGTAAACATCGACAAACTAGTGAATCGCATCTCAAACTATGCCAAAGAAGTTCCATCATGATGCAACTCAACAAATTGTTCTTGCAACCTTTTCTAAGTGGAATGAGGGAAGTACTTGGCCAAAAAGGCTTCTGTGAAAGCAACCCATGTGTTACTTATAGTGTTCTTAGCATACTTCCACCAATAACCCGTCTCTCCCTTCAATTGGAAACTCACCAAAGAAACCCTCAACCCCTCATCTTCGACTCTGAATATATCAAGAGTCTTGGTAATTTGTTTCAACCAATCATCCGCCTCTAGTGGTTTTGCCTCCCCTAAAAACTCTGGTGGAGTAGAGCGAAGAAACTCCTTAGTAAGCTTTAGAATATGCCCATTGTCACCCTCATTGCGAGCTAGAGCATCTTGCACAACTCTCACAATCTCGAGTGCAACTTCCGTGCTGATAACTGATACTACAACGACAAGGGCTAAAGGAACCGATGTGCCTCTACTGACATCCATATTCCCAATTCGTTCTCTATTCCCTCATGTAGACATCCTATAAAACCAAAAATAAACAAAAAACTTAGTGCATAACACAACGGCCTTCCCTGAGATACACACTTACCACCTCTAAACTACAAGATACACTTCGCCCAAAGCTCACAATCCTATTATACATAACAATTTAAACACTTAATCACATAAACGAATCAAGTCTACAAAGATAGTTACTCATTTCGAAATTCTCAAGGAATTTTCATTAGAAACCACGTTGATCAGGCGTGTTTCCAACAAGACCTCAAAGCAAGTTCACCGACTACAAGTACTATCCAAGAAACTTAACCCCAAGCTTACATAAATGCAACACATAAGTCCTAACACTTATCCTAATTATATGCAACGTCCTCATCACACGTACCAAACCTATTGTGGTAAAAACCACTTCCCACAAACCCAAAATATTCAAACCTAACTTGCTTTGATACCAAATTGTCATGGCCTACTTTTTATTACTCGGTTAACATTACCATATCCATCGTTAAAGTCCATTTTCATTAATACAATAAGAAAATAAAATCCACTAACATCAACAAATACATAAATATTCCCTCAATCATATAAACAAATTGAAATGCAACATGAATTACAATTAAATAAATTGCCTGTAGGCTTACATTATTACATAAAAAAAAGGCAACCCTCTTTACAACAACGCGTTCCGCCAACAAATAAAGACGCATGGCTAACACGTAAAGAAGATCACCAATCTGGTATCAATTATCAACCTGTACTTGAAAAAGGATTAACAATGTGGGATGAACATAAAGCCCAGTAGGGATCAGTACTTCAAAAAGTCAAATTAAATATTTTATGAGAAGTTACTAATATAATACACTATTGTGATAAAATTATGGAGAAAATTATTTATAGAGTAATTTTCATATATTTTGTTCATTTATTTTCAATGTAAAATTCTATAATCTATAATAAAACCTTTCAAAATTTCATATAAATTTCTCTTCTACATCAAACTGACAAAATCTATCGCTACTGTTGAAAATCTATCTGTTCAAATTCAACAACAACAACAACAACAACAACAACAAAATAGACATTATCTATTGAATCCCCCCCTCACACACACACACACACAGGTATAATGGAAATACAGAGCTGTAAACAACAACAATAAAAAATAATAGGAAAAAAAGAAAAAACGTAGAAGAAATGGAGTAGAGAAGAGAAAATGTGAGAGAGAGAGAGAGAGAGAGAGGAGAAAAGAAACATAGAGATAAAAAATGGAATTAATCCATTAAAAAATTGGTTTACTTCTGTTAGAATTTTAAATCATTGTTTTCAACTTCTCTCTCCAAAATTCCATCATTGTTTAGCGCACATCCCTTCTCTCTCTATACGTATATATATAGATATATTCTAAAATTTCTATCTATATAACGATATATAGCTGGCGAAGTTGTAGTATTTTCTTGTACCATCCAATGTATAGACTTTGACCGATCTTGATCAAAGATTCATTATTGCCGATGGGGCATTATTGTATTAAGAACGTCTCTATCTCTATCGTCAAAGACAACACCACCATTTCTGCTACTCCCAACCACCATGTAAAACCACCGCATCTATTGGCGACTCCTTCCAGTAATGGAACCATAGACATCCAGTCCAATAAGAACACTCCAGCTCACTTCTTCTTTGCTAGCCCATAGCAAAGCCCTTACATTGCCAAAGTTGCTCCATCGTCGACGATGACTTCGCGGATGATATTCAACAACAATAACAGATCCAAGATCGAGGCAACGACCAGATCAAAGAGAGAGGCAACGACCAGATCGAAGATTGCAAATCTATTTCAGATCTCATATCTGAGATCATCGGTGGTTGAGACAGCGATGGTGGTGTTGGAAACGATGGTAGTAGTGGTGACAGAAATGGAGAGAGAGAAAGAGAGAGAGAGGAGATCATTGATGGTTGAGAGGGCGACGATGGTGGTATTGGAGATGAAAAAAGAGCAGAGAAAAAAGAAGAGAATAGATCGTTGATGCTCGAGACGGTGACAGTGGTGGTGTTGGAGATTAAGAGAGAGCACTATTTCTCTCTCTCTTTCTCTCTCTCTCTCTCTCTCTCTCTCTCTCTCTCTCTCTTATTTGATGCCATTGTATTTCATTTCCATCCATAGATCTTTGAAAATTTCACAATTTAAGAGAAGAGTGGAAGTGTGAGCGAGAGAGAGAGAGAGAAGACTGAAGCAAGAGAGAGGGTTTGATTTTCTTTTTCCATCATATAGCATATAAGAGTGCAAAAGTGGCCCGCGGCCCGTGGATGGCCTGAAGCCTGCCCATGGCCCAAGGCGTGCCCGGCCCTTTTAGGCTTGTTTGGGCCCAAACCCAAGCCCAGCCCAAGGCCTGGACAAAGATGGGCCATCGTTTGAAGCTTCGGCTCAGCCGTGAGGCCCCATCGGCCCGTTCAAGGCCCACTCAAAGTTTAGCCTGAGGCCTTCGCCCAAAGCCCGAATACCTCTAGGCTTGGGCTTGGCTGGGCTTGGGCACTGACCTAGTTTTTGGCCCGGGGCTCAAGCGATTTTTGGGGGCTCTCGACATGGGTCGGGCCGGGCCAAAATTACACCCCAGATAGCATATATGTATATACATGGGTAGTTTGGCCATTTTATAAGAGTTTGTTCTCATGGACAAAATATTTTAGAATGTAGACCTTTGGGTAAAGAAAATTCAAAATTAGATTTATGAACTGAGTGCCCTTTTTTATTTAACAAAATTAATAAAATAAAATAAAATTTCTAACTACTCTTCTATATAATAGTAAAATTATCTAAATTGTTAATTCAAATATATTTCTGACATCATTAATAACTATTAATTTTCTTGATAATTTATTAATAAAAGAGATTATTTGTTATGCGATTATAAACTTGAAGAGATGAGATGTAATTTTCAAAAATACTGGGAATAATCTGTATTTTAAACAAACTTTAGGGGTGTATTTATAATTTACCCAAAATACTTCATATAAAATGTGTCAAAAAAATATAATTTATATTTAATTTAAAATAGTACATTTACATTCTTAATCAATTATAAATTATGTTTTGTTATGAAAATAAATTCATATTTTATCAAAATATTGAGGTACTTGGATTTTGATCCCGAATTTTAATATATAAGTATTTTGATATTTTTGCGCTCTAGTTCTATTGTTCCAATTTTTATATATTTATATTTAAGGGAGAGACAGTTATTTTTGCATCTTATAATTCTTTGATCATAGTTAAAATTGCAGAAGTTCTGGATATAATCCTAATTTTGGAATGAATAACGTAAAGCTATATGTTTGTGTATATTTGTTTTGTTTCATTTCTTGTTTTGTTTCTACTTGTATTTCATATTTCACCGATCATGATTCGGCATAGGGATGTAACTTGGGAGTGTTCAAACAGGTTGAGAGGTTGTCCAAACCCAGCCCAAATTGTGTTGAAACTTGCCCAAGCACGTCCAAACCCGAATTGTAACTTGAATTTGTCTACCCATGCTTGACCCAAGTTAAACTTTAATTGACTGAGTTGTCTAAATTGCTCGCATTATACATATTTTTTTTACAACTAAATTATCAATTTGTTAAAATTAGACTCTATTTACATTTTTTTTAGAAAATCATTAATAACATTAAAACAAATAATTTGTAGTCTTTACAATTTATGAGTAAAAATAAAAATAAAAATAAAAGATTTTGTATTATATTACTTGTGTATATAATATATATTCCATATGATTTAATGATCTAAATTACTTTAATATCATGTAATGGTTAATAATTTATATATATTTAATATTTTCATGTATCCATATATATAATTCGGGGTTCGGGTTACTATGGTTATTTGATATCTTTGTTCATGCCCACCCAAATTTAATTCAAGCATCTAAATTTTTGCCCAAGCTTATACTGAATTCAAAAATATCTTACCCAAGTCCTAAAAAAATTCAAACTGGACTCAGATTTATCGGTTTGATCCCACCCAAATTGCACCCCTAACTAGGCGTATTAATTCCTAATAACATGGTTGGGTAAATTAATGTCTCAAAATAATTATAGTTTGTTTTTAAAAGCAAAATAAAGAGGTGTAAGTAAAAATTATACTATTATTTGTATCAAATGCATAATTATATTTTATTTTTTTACAATTTTTTTATGAATCATTTATTGTAGAACTTTTTTTTTCTACCCAAATGATATGAATTCTTTTTTCTTTTTCTTTTTTTTTTTTTTTGGGAGGGGGGGAAATTGTAGGATATTAGTTTTTTAGTAAAATTATATTGCAACTAAATGGGTCGTCGTTGCTCCATCAGCTTGAACTCTTGACCTTCCTCTCACCACATCCTAAGGTATAACTATAAGATCACTGGGCCAAACCCAAGGTCTAACTGATATGAATTCTACTGAGCCATCTCACTTTGGTTTATAATTGGGTGTTGGAAATTGAATCGGATTTGACCCGACCCATTACCTATGGAGTGTCCACATGAGTTGTATAGATAATTCACATATTAAATAAAGAGAAGATATATAATTAAAAGAATTATCTTAGGAAGTGTTTGAGTTGTTGTGGGAGTTTACAACTTCACTTCCATCTGCAAAGATATATATATATATATCATATATCTGATATAGAGAAAAGGTACATATTATTGAGTGTGGGAGTTTTACTCAAAAAATCTCTGTAGAAAATATTTCTCTCTTTGTTCTTCCCTCTTAGATCACCATTGTTGAACCTAAGGATTTGGAGTGTGGATAATATATTGAGAACCTCTAGTAGCTTCTCAATCGACGAAAAGTTTTCCAGATAAGACTCGTAATTCAAGTCATCCAATCCAAAACCATTTGCGCTTCAAGTAAATTGATTACCTGTTATTTTTTCTTCATTAGTATTAGAGCCATGATTGCTTGTTTTCATCTCATGATTTGCATGTCATAGATTAGATTTATTCATGTTTAATTCAATATTATATGTTTAAATATTGTTGAATATCAGGGCATGTTGAAAAGGATTTTGAAAACCCTAGTTTTTTGAAAAACTTTATTAGAGCAGATTTTTTGATCTCAAAGATCAGTGATTTTGTTTTCTGTAACTGAAATTTGTATATTTTGAAAGTACTCTTCGTAAGCTTTCCATCCATATCAAAGGGGTTTTAATTGGAGTAAAATTAAAAAGGTTATGGCCTTTCGAAGATTTTTTTGGTTAAAATTGCTGTTTTTGAGAAATTCTAGATAAACAGACAAATTTGGGAATCAGCTTGGCGCAATGTGGCGCGGCACAGCTCCATTTGCAGCACTGCTGATGTTAGCGCATTGCGCGTGGATGACGTCAACGTGACAGCAGTAGTAACGACGTTTCGATCAGCGGATAATGTAAGTCGACGTTAGCAATGCACAAGGCGCATGCATGATACACATGCCATGTGTCATGTGTGGACGCATGGCTTCTGCCACACATGTAGTCTAGCAACCACAACGCGTAAGAATGCGTAGCGTGGATCCCAGGACGCGTGGGAATTTGTCATTGATTGTTCTCTTTTTCTATGTCATCTGTTTTGGCTGTGGGACCTCAGATTATTAATTTTTTGAATTATCTGTGTATACTCTTATATATTTATATTAGTTTTTAATTTTGAAAATTTCAAAAAAAATTTAAAAAAATTATTCTAGAAATTAAGAAAATTTTGAAAAGTTATTTTTTCTGTCATATTGATTATTATGCATAATTAATTAGCTCTTTTAAATATTGTTAGCATTTATTTTTTATATTAAATTGTAGAGTTAATTTATTTATTGTTTAATATATATTAGTTGAGAGCTTGTCATGACCCAAACCCGGCCCTATATACAATTTGTTACTCACAGAGATTGGGCTAATAGCGGCTAGAGCGCGTCCCCGAGAGCCAACCCTAAACAATTAACAAATAGAACACACACTAAGTTCACAGTCGAAAGGATGTTAATTAAATCCCTATATTTCCTCGGTGTGATTCTATGTCTAAATCCTCATTAAGATGCCTTAAACTAGGCCTAAGAATGCCTAGGATGGGATGAGGATGCAAAAATGTGCACAGAATTCAATTTCAGAATTTTCAGAAAACAGGGCCTCCGCTCGAGCGTCAACTTCCCGCCGTGACAAAGCCAACAAAGGTCCCGCCGAAGGCGTCCACTTTCCGCCGAAATCGGCCGATGCACATGCAAGATCTTTGATGCGATTTCGCCGAAGCGTGAAACTCTCTCCGCCGAGCGATCAGAAACAAGTCGAAGAAAATGCTGGGAGCATAAATTCCCCGCTCGAGCGGCACTTCCCCCGCTCGAGCGGACGGCCAAAATCTGGAAAATCCAGATTCAACCTCCAAGTTTCCAATCCAGTTTTGATGCTCCAAACTCGATCCTCTTGGGCCCATTTTCTGGAAAACTCTTTCAAACACATAGAATAATAAGTTTTAAAGCTCAATTTAAGAAATCAAGGCCCAAGGGCGTTTCAATTAAACTCAATTTTTAAACCAATTTTCAAGAAAAATGTCAAAACATGCAAATGCATGATCTTTAAACCAAAATTAAGGTCCAATCTTGCTCTAATGAGCTCAATAGTTGAAATACAAGATGAAAACATGAACTTTGTACATGATTATGAACATGCATGTGGTATTTGCCCATGAAATCCACTCCAAACTCCCCAAATTCAACATGCATGCACTAATTTGACTTCAATCTAATATGCTAAGCTTAAAACATGACTTAGCTCATCAATTTAGCATGAAACAAGCAAGAACAAGTTTAAACTCAACAAGAAGAAGATGGATTTCTTACCTAGAGTCTCAATTTCTTGTCTAGAAGTTCAATTTAGCAACCTATGACTCAAATCTTCAATTCTCAAGCAATTCTCAAGATGAATTCAATTTTTCCTCTCTCTCTCTCTCTATTTGGTCGGTTGAAACAAGATCAAAGGCAGAGGAAAATGTTTTGATTCAATGCAAATAAGGCTCTAACATGTGACTAGGCAAGGCCCACTCAATGGCAAAGTTGTAAATAGGCCAACTCTTCAATTGACTTAATTTAATCTAATTTAATCATTCCTAATCAATTTCCAGATAAATATACCATAAAATCAGGAATATTCTACTGAGTCTAAAACTTCAAACGGTTTCTAGATCGGCCGCCGATAAGGCCTTCAATTAACAGTTTAAACACATAAATGCAAACAGATAATTAAATCATTAAACAGATAGAAATGCAATATAACAGGTAAACTTATTCAATTTCAGTTTCGATTTCAATCGGTCCATTCAGTACTTCAGTTAATTCGATTACCAGTCATAATCAGTTCCGTTTAGCAGTAATCAGTATATAACACAGTGGTTATACGGTAATCAGTACGAGGGTTGTTACAGAACTAATATATATTTTTGAGTCCTAAATTTTCATGTCTTTTCCTTAGTAGAATTGTAGTTAGACCTTCATCCTGTGGCCATTTAATTTAGGTACACTTTTTCATAAATGCCTTTTCACCTGCTTATGTTCTATTTAGTCCACATTATTTTCTTATACTCCAATAAGTCCTATGAGTGATACAGTTACCAAAATACCCCTAATAATATTCACATTTACAGTGTGAATATTCCGTGATGTGAATGTTTGCACCGTCAATGTGGATGTTCATACTATCAATGTGAATGTTAACACCTCAATGTGAATATTCACAATGTAAAATATGAATGTTCACATTACTAAATTGCTAACCGTTCAAAAAATATTTGTAAGGGTAGAAATGTCCATAAAATACTTTAAATATGAGAATTAGGATTTGGTAAATCAAATGTTCAAATAATAAGACTTATTGGAATACAAAAATATCTTACGGACTAATTGGGATATAAACACTTGAAAGGGGATTTTCTAATTCCCTTTAATTTATTGCTCCATTTGATTCTTGATGTATATTTGGATGAATGGAGATAATTTTGGTAATTTTTATACACATGTTATTTATTTATTTTGTGTTATTGGAGATAAACCACACAAATGTATTGGTGAAATGACATCCTCAATTTTTTATTTAGAATTATTGTATTAGGACTCTTTTGAATTATAATTGTTTATTTTTTAGATGTATTTTTCCATAGCCATGTGAGGGAATATGTTTTACTATCACCAACACATTTCAATATTGCCTTAATATGTTGCACACACCATATTACTAACGTGGCTTCAAATGGAGCCGACGCCAAAATTGTATGGCTCAATTTTGGACTCATATATATTACGATGATTTAATGTTGTGAAATTAAGAGATGATTTTGCCTCTTACATAATTTTATTCAAAATTAATTAAGTGCCATATTTTAGCTCACATAGAGGGAGATGATTATGAGTTTAGCAAAATTTTCAATCTCCCTATGTAAGTAGAAATATTGTATGCCAATTGTGTTTATGGGAACAAATTTTTTTTAAAGTGTGCTAATGTCAAACTCTGTGCAATCAATGTAATAAAATGGCCTCTAAGAATGTTATTACTGACCTCACCAAAGATGAAATCCAATATTTGTTTAATAAACAAAAAGTCATAAAAAAATTGACCACCCTTAAAATCCGATCTATAGAAAGGACCACTGCCCAACATCGTCATGACACAGAGACGTATCAGAATTAGGTCAAGGGAGATTGGTGCGAGCACTACACTATACTTAGGAGCAGGCACAATGATCTCACTGGGGAGTTTGAGACAAACCCCATTGCTCATGATATGTAGAATTAATTGATTATTACTTATAGGACCACACTTGTAACCAAGTTGCTTTTTCTTATTTTGAAATCTGAACAGATTGAGCTTGAAGCAGAGCACCTGGGGTCGCATCGCGACACTGTCCTTGTCGCCCAAACAGGGCAGCATCAGGCATTCAGGCTTAAGCACAACAAACAAGGAAAACGTAGTGGTGCAGCTAGTAATCTTGGCCCTAAGAAAAGGAATGTGGGGAAGCGTCGTCGAGGCAAGTATGCTAGAAATAAAAACAAGACCAAAGTTAAGTGCTATAATTGTGGAAAGTGAGGTTACTTTGCTCGAGAATGCCTTGATGCAAAAGAAAGTAGACCTTTCACTTAACTCTTTAAATACTTGTTGTAATAACCCCAACCCGTGATTGGCTTAAAACATATGATTATGAATGCCTACTAAGAAATCAAGATGAAATTCTGAATTAATTGCATGTGTTGCATTAATTGTTCTTCTATGTGTTTATCATAAAAATATCTATTTGTGTTTCCTCTTTATTCTGTGAATTGAAGGCCTTATCGATATTCCATCATGAAATTGACTTGGTTTACGTGTTATTTGATATTTTTAGAAAATTATGATAGGTTTAATTGAAATTCAATTCGGAACAAAATAATTAAAATAATTAATGCTCAATTGATTTAGTAGTAAGCTTAATAATTAAATTTCCTAACCAAGCCTATATAAGGCTTATACACAATTTTAGTCATCTCCCCTTCAACATTTAAGCCTACACAAAACGTGTGAAGAAGAGAGACCAAGAGAGAATTGAGATCAATAAGGGCAATTGAGGAGGATTTGGAAGAATTAGCTTGGAACCTCAAGCATTTGGTCGTCTAGAATACAATTTAGCTTTAAGGTAAGAATTTCTAGCTTTTAGTTTTGTAATTAGTTGATTAAGGCATGGAATAGGTGAAACAACATGAGAATTGAGCTAAATGATGGAATTGGGAATCAATTCATGCATGCATGCATAGGTCATGGCATTAAGAAGTTGATTTCAAAGAATTTTCCTCTTGCATGTCCTTATTTTGGTCTTGTTCTAAGAATTCAACATGTCTTTGAGTTAAACACCTCATTTAATCATGATTTAGAAGGTTGGTGTAAAAACCCCGACCTATGATTAGCTGATAAACCAGGATTAATTATGCCTAATGAGTAATTAAGAAGAAATTCTGAATTAATTGTATGTGTATGGCATTATTTGTGTTTATATCAGTCTGCTATAGAAATATTTGTTTGTATTTCTGTTTTGTTCTACGAATTGAAGGCCTTATTGGCGTTCGATCATAAAATTGATTTGATTTATGTGTTATTTGGAATTTTTAGAATTTTATGGTAGGAATGATTAAAATTCGATTAGGAACAAATTAAATTAGAATAATTAATGTTACTTAATTAGCTATTGATGAAATCTCTTAATCAAGCCTATATAAGGCTAAATTGGTGCTAGAACTTCCCACTAGACTTCCATTCCCTCATTCTTGGGCTTAAAAACCGTAGAAGAGTGAGAGAAAGAAGAAAATTGAGATCAAAAGTTAGGAAAAAGGGGAATTGCTAGGAATTGGTGGAGAATTGCAAAGAATTTGGGAGTTCAAGCTTCTACACTTGTGAATTTAAGACTATAGGTTAGAATTCTGTCCTTAAGCTTTGTAATCAAGACTTTAATATATGAATTCTAGAGAATTAAGCTAAGTGACACAAGAATTAAACTTAGATGATAGAATTGAGCATGATTCATGCATGAATGCATTTTCATCACATTTTGAGTTTAAATTTTAATCAAATCTCACATGCATGTGTCTATTTTGACTTTGTTTTAATAATTCATCACATTTCTTATCATTTGACCTTAATTGATCATGTTTTGGAGAGTTTAAGTTCATAACAATTTATGCATGTCATGTTCATATCATATTCTTAAGTTTCAAATTGAATTTTGAACAATTGGCAAGCTTTTGGGCCTTGATTTCATGAAGCGATCTTTAATTCTTAATATTTTACAAGTTTGCATGTGTTTCCTCAAGTTTTGAGCCCAAGAGAATGTGTTTTGTTGGTTTAGAATTGGATTTTGAAGCTTGATAGCAATCTAGAAATTGTAGAATTCTGCCCCTCCGCTTGAGCGACAGAACCTGCGGTTGAGCGACCACTCTGTATTTTGCGCTCTCACTTGAGCGACCAAAAGTTGGCTTGAGCGAAAAATGCATGTTCCCAAAAGTTTACCATTTTTACAGACTGCTCGAGTAACAAGAGTTGCGCTCAAACGAGTACCTCAGTCTTACGCTCGAGCGACCGTCGAGTGTGCGTCGAGCGAAAAAATCAAGCAACCGGTACTTTTACAAAGTTTACAGACCACTTGAGTGACTGAAGTTGCGCTCGAGCGACCACTTTTATTTTTGAACCTCCGCTCAAGCGAAGAAAATTGCACTTGAGTAAAGACCCTATTTTCAGCAAATCTGACCAAGTGTTTTCAAGTGCATTCTAGCATCGCCATTGAATCCTAGGCATTCTTAGGCCATAATTAAGACATAGTAATAAGGACAAAGACTAGAAACATGCTAAGAACAAAACGAAATAAATTAAGTACTTTGAATATATGTTTCAATATGTATATTTGTTATGTTTGTTTAGGTCACGCGCCGTAAGCCATCTGATTTGTTTGCTCTGTTTGTCTGCTTTTGGAGCCATCTGTGAGTAATAACTTAGTAAAGTTATGTTCAACTTTATTTATTTTCTGTATGATAAAATAAGATCTATTTTCTAAAATAATATGTTCTGTACAATGAATGATTGTCCAATTTTGATAGTGTATTCGTGGCATCCTTAGCATCATGTGATATCTGTTAGCTGTTACCCAGTATCGGAGGTTTTATCATGGAACTTAATATATCTGTTATTTATTACCCGTATCGGAGTCTCAATTATGGAACTCAGCATATCTGTTATCTATTACCCGGATCTGGAGGTTCCTTTATAGAACTGGTTACTCATAACCACCATATGTTCTGTATCTATTCTGTTAGTAGTAATAGATGTACCATATATGATTAAGTATGAACTCTGATTTCTGTATAAGAATATGTATATGTTTCTGACATAAACTCTGTTTTTTGAATATGATATGGGACATCATTCAATTAAAACCCTTTACTATATTATTATTCACTAAGCTTCCGCTTACTTTATCATTTATGTATGTAGGTGACCAGGCTCAGAGTTGATAACCTGGAGTTTTGGTTTGTCAGCTAGCCTTTATGCCTCTCGAAAAGGTTCCAAATGTCAAGTGGTCATGTTTTGAGAGTATATATAAGACTTTGTTTTCTTTCTGGAATACGTACAAGTTTTCTGTTTATCTATATATTGGGCTAAGTCCTTTTTTGGCTATATCTGTAATGATTGTGACATAAGACTACTATATTTATGACGTCACGTATATGTATATAAAGTTTTAAAATTTCTGTCCCATATATGTCTACACAGCTCAATGGACTATGTATGTTTCTACGTTTTCTTCCGCTAGCCCCTTATATTTTGCTAATCGGGTCGGAGGCCTTCAGTAATCCAAGGATTACTGGCCGATTACGATACTAAACCTATAGGGGTTGTTTTGGGTCGTGACAATTGGAGCTCATACCATTGTATGCATGTTGTGGTTTTAAAGTTTCAAGTTTGATTTTGAACAATTGGCATGCTTTTGGGTTTTAATTTTATGAAATGATTTTGAATTCCCAATGTTTTCCAAGTTTACATATGTTTTCTTAAGCTTTCGGCCCAAAGGAACATGATTTGCTCCTTTGAATTTGAGTTTTAGACTTAGAATATCAATTTGGAAATTTTAGATTTCTGCCTCACCGCTCGAGCAACAGATCCTACGCTCGAACGAGCTAAAATGAGCTCGAGCGTAAAATGCATGCTCCCAAAAGTTTACAAGTTTTACAGACTGCTCGAGTGACTAGAGTTGCGCTCAAGCGAAGACCTCAGTCACACGCTTAAGCGGCCGTCATGCGAAAAATTCACACAATCAGTACTTTTGTAGAGTTTACAGACCACTTGAGCAACCACTCTTATTTTTGAACCTCCGCTTGAGCGAAGGAAGTTACGCTCAAACGAAAACCCTATTTTCAGCAAATTTGATTAAGTGTTTTGAATCAGATTTTGGCATCCTCATTGCATATTAGGTATCCTTAAGCCCTAATTAAGACAAAATAATAAGGATAAGACTTAGAAACACACTAAGAACGAAATGAAATAAGTTAGGTATTATCCAAGTATATGTTTCAATATGTGTATCTGGTATGTTTGTGTAAGTTATGCGCCGTAAGCTATTTGATTTGTCTGCTTAATTTGTTCTGCAAGTGAAGCCATCTGTGAGTAATGACTTAGTAAAGCTATGTGCGATTTTATTTGTTTTCTGTATGATGAAATAAGATCTGTTTAATGAAATGTTATATTCTGTACAATGAATGATTGTCCAATTTATGACAAGTACTTGTGGCATCCTTAGCACAAGGCCCTAGCCCGGAGGTAACAATACCATGGTCTATGAGCACAAGGCCCTTACCCGAGGATAATAATACTGTGGTCTCATGGCCCTCATCTGGGGATAACAATACCATGACTCAAGTATGTTATATGTTCCTGGTACCAGAGGTTTCTTTAAAGAACTGGTCAAGTATGACCCTTAATGCTTTGTATATGATCTGTTAGCACTAATGGGTGTACCACGTATGATCCTCGGTGAAACTAAATAAGTACATGTTTCTGAACTCTGAATAAGAATATGAATCTGTTTCTTCTTTCTGAATCTCATATGGGACATCATTCATTAAACCCTTTATTATGTTATTATTTACTAGGCTTTCGCTTACTATCTATATTATGTATGTAAGTGAGCAGGCACGTGACTAGGTCTAAGCTGCTGCCTAGAGAGTTTTGGGTCAACCAGCCACCATACCTCCCAGGGAGGTTCCCTGTTTGAAGAAGTCAAGTTTTGTGAATCATGTTAAGGATATTTACGTTTTGTTTTGTTTTTTGTTTATCTGTACACTGGGTTAAGTCTCTTTTGATAATAATTGTACAGTGCTACATGAATTATATGGATATGACGTCATATATGTATATATTTTATATATAAAGTTTTAAATTATCTGTCTTATGTATGTCTCGCACAGCTCAATGGACGTTGTATTTTGTATATTTGCTTCCGCAGCCCGTTATGTTACATAATATTCAAGTCAGAGGCCTTTGGTAATCCTAGGATTACTGGCCGGTTACGACGCTAAACCTATAGGGACGGGTTTGGGTCGTGACACTTGTGTTTGTTCATATGTATGTACTGTTAATTCTCTTCATTGTTGGATTGTATACTCAGAAGTAACCCGCAACATAATTAAAGAAAGAGTTGAGTTCGTAGATTATAGAAAGATACCTATGGGCAAGCAGTACATTACTTCTGGTAATGGAACTCGAGAGGATGTCTTTAGAGTTGGTTCTTATCAGCTCAAGACGCGTCTAAGACGTACCTCACTCCTCTATGATGTGTTTTATGCACTTGGTGTCTAATGTAATCTTTTATTACTTATTACTTTGCTAGGATTTGGTTTTAGTTTTATTTCAATGTTAGTGAGTTGGATTTCTAGTTTGAATAACATCTTGTAAGGACATGATTTTCTTTATAATGGTTTCTTTATGCTAGATTTGGATTTTTCCTCATATTCATATGTGTCTTATGATAATGATACATTAAATTCTGTTAATTAGCATGCTAGACTTGGTCACATAAGAAAAGATAGATTGACTAGACTAGCTAAGGATCTTGCTAATGTAAATCTTCCTTTATATGAGCCTTGTTTGGTAGGAAAGACCTGTAGGAAGCCTTTTGGAAAGGCACCTAGGGCTTTATATCCTCTAGAGTTAGTTCACTCTGACATTTGTGGATCTATGAACGTAAAGGCACACCATGGTGCTTTTATTTCCTTACATTTATTGATAATTATTCACGATTCGATTATGTCTATTTGATCTCACATCTCTTTGGAGCATTAGATTGCTTCAAATGCTTTGTTGTACTAGTTGAGAATCAAACAGACAGGGAATTTAAAATCCTTCAAACGGATTGAGGTCATGAATATTTATCACATCAATTCCAAGGATTGTGTGGGGAAAAGTAGATAAGCAGGCAGTTAACAATTCTAGGCACTTCGCAACAAAATGGTGTAGTGGAAAGACAGAATCACACTTTGCTTGAAATGGTTAGATCGATGATGGTGCAAGCCAACCTCCCTATATCTTTTTTGGGAGATGCTCTTTTGATTGTTGCCTACATCCTTAACTGTGTGCTTTCAAAGTCAGTTCCAGCGACTCCATATGAATTATGGAAAGGCGCAAAACCTGATTTGGAGTATTTACAGCCTTGTGGTTATGCAAGTTTTTGTTTACAGTACTTCTCATAAGCATGGGAAGTTAGGCCCTAGAACAAACAAACAAGTATTTATTAGATATCCAGAATGCTCGAATGGTTATTTAATGTATAGTGAACATCCTTATAGTGGAATGACTGAAAATGAGTCGCGAGATGCCAATTTCATTGAGAGTGAATTTTCTATATTGGTGAAGTAAAGAAAGATCTTGTGCTATTTGAATTGCAAAAGTCTAATGAAGTCACATCATCTTTTGACGAGGATGGAGAATACTCATCTTGAAATCGCCAAAGATAATGGGAGTGATTTACCTTATAATGGGAGTGTTCCACTAGAAAATGACTCAATAAAGATCTTAGATACGTAGAAGTGAACATGGAATCATTCCCGTCATCATTATGAGATTGAGGGAAAATCTTTCATATATATTCCATAAAGAGTCTGTTTCCTATGAGAAAGCATTAGTTTCACCGAATGCTAGAGAGTGGATGGCTGCTATGAATAATGAAATGAGTTCTATGGCTTGAAATCAAGTTTGGGAGTTGGTTGACTTTCCATCTAGATGCAAGACTATTGGTAACAAGTGGGTTTTAAAAGTCAAGCGCAAGGCTGATGGGTCAAACGTTGCGTTTATGAACTAATGCAATCATCTAGACAATGGTATTTTAGATTCCATAAACGTCATCCTTTCCGACTGGGTTTGAGATGATGAAGGAAGACCATTATGTCGTTGTATATTGACGACATCTTGTTAGTTGGAAATGACATGGAGATGATTGTCACCACTCAAAAGTGGTTGTTCTATATTTTTGATATGAGAAGAAAAAAAAAAAAAATAGGAGAGGCAAATTATGTGCTCAGAGTTAAGATCTTGAAGGATCACTCTAAAAGATTTTTCTGTTTGTCTCAAGAGACTTACACTAAGAGGATCTTAGAATGGTTTCAGATGCACTATTTCAAACCCATTGACACTTCGATTAAGAAGGAACGTAATCTAAGCATTAACTCTTACCCTAAGAACATATGAGGAAAAGAAACAAATGGCAAAGCGCAGTTGGTAGTCTAATGTACGTTATAATGTGTACTTGACCGGACATATATGTTGCAGTAGGTATGGTCAGTCGTTACTAGAGTAACTCAGAACTTGTTCACTGTTAAGTAGTGAAGAGGATTTTTCTTTATCTTTGTCCACGATAAAGTAAGAATACGTTGCTTGTTCAGTAACAGTATTGGAGGCTGTTTGGTCAAGGAGATTTCTACGGCGCCTTGAGATCATAGCTCTTGTAGATGAAGCTATTATGGTCCATGTTGATAGTATCACAACTTTTGGCATGTTCTAAGGATCCCAAGTATCATGGTAGAACCAAATACATCGACATTTAATTTCACTTTATTCGAGACGTGATTGCACGAGGGGAGGTAGTCCTACAGCATATCTCTACTAGTAGGATGGTGGCTGATCCACTTACTAAAACTCATGTGAGAAGTTTAGAACTTCGTAGGATTTGATATATTTTTGGATACCTCTTTGACTTTGTTAGATATTTTATGAGTACCTTATGCATGATTATTTATTCATGTGGTTTTATAGCGTAATTGATACAATTAGTGCACATTGTATATGATGTGCTAAGATCGGCCTTCTCACACTAGCAATCACCCTAGCGCTTGTAAATTAAGCAGGATGGGACATTAATTATATTGGCGCTTAGAGAGCGAGCAAGGTAAATATTTTGTAAGTTGAGAAGTAAACAAAACTAATTTATTACAAGATGTCGTCTTAGCATTGCCTAAGATGAGACTTTAAAAAATCAAATATGAAGTTACCTATAGTTTCATAAAGCCTGAATATAGCCAAATATGAGGTCTTAGAGAGGCGCTTGATAAGTGAATATGCTAAGAAACTCAAGTTAGGCATTTGTATAGCAACTAGACTAAGATTCATATGGCGTTAGAGAGTGATAGACCTAATTTAGTGGAAGCTCCACCGTGGCATACATATCATATTGTATGTGCTATTGTCAACCACTTAAAGGGAGTGGCTAGATAGATCCTTGCTCTAGCACTATGTGAGCCCTGTTAGGTTAATAATAGGCCTACTATATGCCATTGAACCTGGAACTATGTCATGAAGTGATGACTTGATGTCGCTACTTTAGCATGTCATCCAAAGGTATGATGAATACGACCCAGAGGACCATGTCTAGGAAAGCAGTCAAGTTTGAGTGAATTGACATGAGTAGTTAGGGAAGATTGTTGGAAATTATACCCTTGTATTGTAGCTCATTGCCTGGGTGATTATGTCGGATTTAAGATCAAGATACAATGTTGAGGTCAAACATGTTTATGAGTTATGACTCGCAAGGGGTTTTAAAATGTTCGATCTGATGTGATCCAATAAATTTAGGGTGTAAACGAGATATTTTGAGTAATGTGCTACGTTAGTTTATGATGGCTTAATATAGGACTCCTGCCTTACACCTTCTCGTCAAGTCGCACGCTATATTTTTCAGTATAGAGAATGGATTGAATGAGAGATTGAGAAATAATGGTTGTAAATGTAACTAATGATATGGACATATGGGAGATGTTGGAAATTGGGATGGCTGTGAATGTAACCAATGATGTGGACAAATGGGAGATGTTAGAAATTGAGTCAGATTTGACCTGACCTATTACTCATGGATCGTTCACATGGGTTGTAGATAATTCACATATTAAATAAAGAGAAGATAATTAAAAGAATTATCTTAGGAAGTATTTCAGTTATTATGGAAGTCTACGACTCAACTTCCATTTGCAGAGATGTATATATATATATCATATATGTGATATAGAGAAAATATACATATTATTGAGTATGAGAGTTTTACTTGAAAAATCTCTACAGAAAATATTTCTCTCTCTTCTTTCCTCCTAGGTCACCATTTTTTAACCTAGGATTTGAAGTATTTATTGAGAAACACTAGTAACTTCTTAATTGATGAAGAGTTTTTCAGTCGAGACTCGTAATTCAAGTCATCCGATCCAAAATCGTTTTCGCTTTAGGTAACTTGATTACCTTTTATTTTCCTTCATTAGGAAAACTAAAAAACAGTTGCGTGGTGTTTGAATTATGAATTTGGAAATGTATTTAGAAGGGAAAAGGGCAAGAGAAAATAGAAAAGTAAAAAAATTGATGAAATGTGAATGAAATATAATTATATTTTACTTACATTTTCCCTTTTCATTTTCAAAACACGACCAAAATTTATGATCTAAATACAACCTTAAAAAATAAAAAATAAACTATTTACCAAAAGGTAGGGTACAACTTTTGCTGTGATTTTGTAACACAAAAAAATTGTACCCCATGTATTTATAATTATTTTTTAACTTCTATACTGATTTATAATTTTCATTTTAATTCGTGCAAGTCTTTCGACCTCTAAAGCATTGTTTTTTTTTTTTTTTTTATAGGAGATATTCATTGATATATATATATATATATTCAATATCATTGTCCCTTGTTCTAAAGCTAAAAGTGGTACCGTCACCCTCCATTTGTGGTCAGTCTTATATATATATATCTTCAATTGGTCATCACACTCCCAAATTATTTGAAACAGTTAAATATAAGGGTAAATTACACTTACTTCCCCTAAGATTTTTGACAATTACAGAAACCTTTCCTACTTTAACTAACAATATCAAGATTTTCCTATTTTTTAACTGTCGTTTACACAACTAACCAAAGTTGTTGATATCATCAAATATAAATACTATAATGGCCATAATACCCTCAAGTGTCTTGAACTCGTCTATATATAACCATACACAATTATACCATTTCATCTTCAAACCCATACTATGGACATAACCACACACAATTACATCATCTCATCTTCAAACCCAGCCCCTTCTTACTCTCTCTGTCTCTCTCTCTCTCTCACTCTCTCTCTTTACCTCTATGCACCAGCCCAAACGATTACTCATCAGCGTCGTCGCCGCCGCCACACCACCACCACCACCACCACAAAAGCCTCCGCCTACCCGACCTCCTTAAACCAGCATCCACTGGCGCCACCACCAAAGCAAACACCCATCTCTACAACCACAATCGCAATCACTTTTTCTTCCTCCAGCCGCCACTAGAACCACCACCAAACTGTTGCAACAATCTTCTGTGTAAAATAAATAATATGAAACCAAATCAAAAAAATAAAAATAAATTACTTACAGAATTTATTTACCGACCTGAAAAAGTACAAAAAGATCAAGTCGAGTGTGTAACACTTTGTCCTTAAGACAGATTCGCCCCGCTTCGGTGCTTATACATTAATGGCGTCTATCTCCTAAGATACAATGATCTACACAGATTATAGCAATACTCTCAAAAATTTATACGGCGAACTAGAACATGTGTTCTATACTCTCAAAATTTTCTCTAAAACTATTATGAAGAATACATGTATGCAAGAGAGCAAAATGGAAGGAAACAAGAAAATTTCGGAATGAAACAATTGTTGAAACAGCTCGTATTTATAGAACTGAACAAATATGAATATCAAACTGAACATATATGAATTGAAACTAGAATAGGTGCAAGATCTGTTTGAACCCAGTTTTGAATCTTTCTGGAAAAACTGAATCCGTTTGGCTGTTTGAACCTACTGGACCATTGGAACTTAGACCGGAGGAGGAATTGTTTTGGACAGAAAATTGAATTCAAATTTGGCGCAAAATTTGAATTTATTTTGTTCAGAAAATTTAAATTTTCCCACAATAATTTTTTTAAAAATTTAAATAAATTTTGTCCAAATAATTAATGTTAGAACCGACCCGACTTAATTCGCACCCGCCTTAAGACAGCTATTTCACTGCCTGGAAGCAGGCAGTGGTGGTTTGGGCTAAGGCCCACTTTGTCTATAACTCCTCACTTCTACAAACTTAAGGTGTCCCTTGGAGCCAACCCAAGTGTTGCCACCTAGAGCTTATATACATACACAAGCTCTCTTAAAATTTCAATGTGAGACAAGCCTTATAAGAAAACCCACATTTTATTCTTTAATTATCCATTCCACAAATCCGAAAACGACAACAACTTCCCATTCACTCATAAATGGTTTTGACGAATCATTTGCACTGTGTGACTTGCCATGCAGTAAGGAACACGTCACCTCTTTGGACCCACCCCAAAAGACATTTGGGACCCACTCAAATTTGGGCTCAAAGTTGGCCCAAAATAAGTCTATAAAACCATAAATTCCAATAATCCCCCACATGAATGGAATTTGAAAAAGAGAAAATGCAACAACATGATCTAATTACAGAGAGTATAGAAATTGAAAATATTCTGCAAAGGATAGGTAGCTTTTGGCTTTGAACCTTTCCTTGTGAGACACTATCGGATTTACTAGCTAGCCGGTGAACATGATGTCTTGAACTGTTCAGCCATTTGTGTAAACCAAGGCAATAGAACTCACAAAGTATATTACCAGACACAGTTTAGTTCTCACTATTTTGATCATTTCGGCCCTGAACAACATGCTCTTTCATGAGTGCTCTAGAGAATTGTAGCCCTTCACAAATCTCATAGAACCGGTCCAGTTCAGACTCATATAGGTGATTCTTATAAAAAGTATCCTGCCATACTCCACTAGGTATTCCTAGATATAAGAATCATTAAAAATATTACTTAATCTAAACCGCTCCAGACATCACTATTTCATCATAGAAATGGGTAGGAGTTTGACTCCTTAGTAATCCTTATGAGTCATACACAACTCGGTTATCCCTTTGAACCTAGATCTTGGGATCTCCAATCAACTAAGTTGGGTTTCCATTATAGTAACTCTTGTTTAATAAGCTTAAGTCCCATTTCCCTCGATGAATTCTCAACTAACTCTCTTGCTAACCCTTTGGTTAGTGGATCCGCTATGTTGTCTTTAGACTTCAGATATTCAATGGAAATAATTCCATTAGAGAGTAGTTGTCTCATGGTGTCATGTCGACGACGAATGTGTTATGACTTACTGTTATACATATGATTCTGTGCTCTACCTATTGCTGATTGACTATCACAATGTATGCATACAGCAGGCAGCGGCTTTGGCTACATTGGAATATCTTCAAGGAAGTGAAGAAGCCATTCTATTTCTTCTCCAGCTTTATCTAAGGCTATAAACTCTGATTCCATAGTAGACCTAGCAATGCAAGTCTGTTTGGAAGATTTCCAACATATAGCCGTCTCACCAAGAGTAAAGACATACCCACTGGTGGATTTTGAGTCTCCAGTATCCGATATCCAATTTGCATCACAGTATCCTTCAAGTACAGCTGGATATCTAGTATAATTTAGCCTAATGTTATGAGTAAATTGAAGATATCTTAGAACCATTATAATTGCTTTCTAATGTTCTACTCTTGGATTACTAGTATATCTACTTAATTTACTTACTGCATAAGCTACATCCGGACAAGTACAGTTCATCAAGTACATTAAGCTTCCAATAATTTGAGCATACTGCATTGAGAAACACTTTTCTGTACATTCTTAGAAAGAAACAAATTAGCATTCACAGGTGTTCTAGCAAGATGATCATCATCTTTGCTGAATTTGTCAAGTATTTTCTCAATATAATGTGATTGTGACAAAGCATATCCTTCTGATGTTTTAGTAATTTTCATACCAAGTATTACATTAGCGATCTCCATGTCCTTCATGTCAAAATGTTTATTCAACATTTCTTGGTAGTTTTAATCATGTCGCTATTATTACCTATGATAAGCATATCATCCACATAAAGACATACTATAACATAACCATTGCTTGTGTTTTTAATATAAATACATTTGTCACATTCATTAATTTTGAATCCATTTGACATCATTGCTTTGTCAAATTTCTCATATCATTACTTTGGCCCTTGTTTTAAACCATATAATGATTTAACCAATTTACACACTTTCTTTTCTTTTCCTGGAACAGAAAAACCTTCTGGTTATTCCAAAAAAATTTCTGGTTGTTCCAAAAAAATTTCTTCATCTAACTCACTATTTAAGAAAGTTGTTTTCATATCCATTTGATGAATTTCTATATTGTACAAGGATGCAATGGCAATTAGCATTCTAATGGATGTTATTCTAGTAACTGGTGAGTATGTGTCATAGTAATCAAGACCTTCTTTTTGTCTATATCCTTTGACCACAAGTCTTGCCTTGTATTTGTCAATTGATCCATTTGCTTTCATTTTTCTCTTGAAAATCTACTTGTACCCAAGAGGTTTACAACCTGGTGGCAAATCTACCAATTCCCAAGTGTGATTTTGTAAAATGGATTCAACTTCGCTATTTATAGCTTCTTTTCATAAAGGAGCCTCAAGATTGGACATAGCTTCTTTAAAAGTTAAAGGCTCATTTTTTAACAGAAAAGTTAGAAAATCTGGACCAAATGATTTAAAGGTTCTAGTACGTTTACTACGCCCAGGTTCATCTTCCTCATTTTGATCTATCTCTTGCTCTTGCTCTTGATCTTGTCCTTGATCATGACTAGTAATAGTATCATAAGTTTGTTTGTTAATACTAGTCTCTTGTCCAGTCTTATTAGGAAACACATGTTCAAAGAAAGATGCATTCCGAGATTCAATAATAGTATTTACATGCATTTCGGAATATTTTGATTTATGAATCAAAATTCAATATGCACTACTATTCTTGATATAACCAATGAAAATCCAATCAATAATCTTAGGATCTATCTTAGTCTTTTTAGAATTAGGAATAGCCATTTTAGCTAAACACCCCCACACTTTTAAGTATTTGTAGAATGATACTCTCTCATATCACATTTCATAAGGTGTTTGATTTACTTTCTTCCGGGATACTTTGTTAAGTATATAATTAGCAGAAAGTATTACTTACTCCCATAAGTTCTGAGGTAATCCAGAACTTATTAACATGGCATTCATCATTTCTTTTAAAGTCCTATTTTTCCTTTCAGTAATTCTATTTTGTTGAGGTGAGTAAGGAGCGATGGTTTGATGAATTATTCCATGTTCTTTACAAAACTCACCAAAAGGTGATTCATATTTACCACCTCTATCACTTCTTAAATTTTTAATTTTCTTACCAAGTTGATTTTCAACTTCATTCTTATATTGAATGAAAGTTTCCAAAGCTTCATCCTTGGTTCGAATTAAATAAACATAACTATATCTAGTATAGTCATCTATGACAGTGATCAAATATTTTTTCCCACCTCTAGTTTGAATTGATTTAAAATCACAAATGTCACTATGAATTAATTCAAATGGTTTCGTATTTCTTTCAATTGTATGAAAAAGAGTTTTGGTTAATTTTGCCTCAACACAAATTTCACATTTATGATTTAAATCAATGTCAAATTTAGGTAAATATTCCATATTAATTAATCTACGCAAAGATTCATAATTAACATGCCCTAGTCTACCATGCCATAAATTTGAAAACCCAAGCAAGTAAGAGGAAGATGTATTATTATTAATAACAGAGGGGACAACAATCATTACATTTAGTTTGAAAATGCCATCAGACATATAACATTTTCCTACATACATCCCATTCTTAGTAAGTACAAATTTATCACTCTTAAATACTAGCCTAAATCCATTTTTACTCAACAGAGATCCGGAGACTAGATTCTTGCGAATGTTTGGTACATGCAGCACATTGTTGAGAGTGAGTTCCTTTTCAGATGTCATCTTTAGAATAATCTTTCATTGTCCTTCAACTTTAGAAGTCGAGGAGTTGCCCATGAAAAGTTGTTCACTGTTGTCTACTATAGAATAAGATGTGAATATCTTTTTGTCGACATAGATGTGGCGAGTAACACCAGTGTCCATCCACCATTCTTTAGGATTTCTGACAAGGTTTGCCTCAAAAACAGTTGCAGAAAGATTTATGTCATCTACACCATTGGAAATTTTGTCCACTTTGGTCATATTGGCTTGAGCAGGTTTCTTGCTTGATCTTTTTTTGCCTTTGCACTTGCTACGGCAATCTTTGGCCCGATGTCCCTCTTTGTCACAGATATAACATTTTCCATTAAACTTGTACTTCTTAGTTTCCCCTCCTTTAAAGCCTTGTGCGGAACTTTCTCCAGAATACTTCTGTTTCTTTGCTTTTAGAGCATGTTCCACCACATTTGCCTTAGACTCCATTGGATGCTTACTTGCTCGCTTCTTAGAATTACAGTTGTCCTCCTCAATCCTCAAACGTACAATTAATTCCTCTAAAGTCATTTCTTTGCGCTAGTGTTTGAGGTAGTTCTTGAATTCTTTTGAGTCTTGTGGTAATTTTTCAATTAAGGCAACAATTTGGAAGGATTCACCGAGAGACATGCCTTCTACATGAATGTCATGCAGAATGAGTTGGAGATCTTGAACTTGGCTGATCACAATCTTAGAATCAACCATCACAAAGTCTAGAAATTTGCCTACTATGAATTTCTTCAAGCCAGCATCTTCTGTCTCATACTTTTTCTCCAAAGACTCCCAAAGTTCCTTTGTCGTCTTGATAAGGCTATAGACGTTGTACAATGTGTTATCAAGCCTGTTCAAAATGTAGTTTCGGCAAAGGAAATCAGCATGTTTCCAGGCATCAACAACAGTAATTACTTTCCGGTCGGTTTCATCATCTTTTAGAGTAGGAACATCCTCACAGAGAAACCGTGCCAGGTTGAGAGTGCTAAGATAGAACAACATTTTCTACTGCCATCTTTTAAAATTAGTTCCTAAGAACTTCTCTGGCTTTTCACCGTGATTGACTGGCATAGTCACAATAGGAGAAGAGGTTGGTGCAATTGCAGTCACCATACCAGTGCTTGTTTGAGCATTAGTTTCAGTAGCCATGAATTCTAAATTACAAAACAAAATTATAATTAGAATTTTATACCACACAGAAAATTTAAACCATAAACACATAATTTAATTCTGTAAGAATAAAAGAAACAAGAAATGTAAATTTTATTTCTAATTAATTTGAAAAATAAAATATTTATTTATACAAATTAATTCCACACAGAAAAATATTTCTGTAACACTTCAAAAATTAAAATACTTCAAACAGAATTTTAATTAATGAAAACTCAGAAATTATTTCTTAAAACCAAAATTAATTTCTGACCAACTTCACAAATAAATATTCTGAATTGTTAATGACTACCAGTATATTACTACTAGTTGTCAAAGAAAATAAATTGTATATTACTCATATTTTTCAAGCAATATATTACTATTATTTGTTTTTCCAACCAAAATATTATTTTTTAAAACCACAGAAAATAATTTCTGTAAGAAGAAGAAAGAAAGAAAAGGAAACAAAAGAAAAATTCTGTATAAACAGAATAATTCGATTCTACCTTAAGATTGTTGGAACAATCTTCTATATAAAATAAATAATGTGAAACCAAATTAAACAAATAAAAATAAATTACTTACAGAATTTATTTACCGAACCGAAAAAGTACAAAAAAATCAAGTCGAATGTGTGACACTTTGTCCTTAAGACAGATTCACCCCGCTTCGGTGCTTACGGATTAATGGCGTCTATCTCCCAGGATACAATGATTTACACAGCTTGTAACAGCACTCCAGATAATCTATACGACGAACTAGAACCTATATTTTATATTCTCAAAATTTTCTCTAAAACTAGTATAAAGAATATATGTATGCAAGAGAGCAAAATGGAAGGAAACAAGAAAATTTTGAAATGAAACAATTGCTGGAACAGATCTGGTATTTATAGAACCGAACACATATGAATTGAAACTAGAATAGATGCAAGATCTGTTTGAACCCAGTTTTGAATCTGTTTGGAAAAACTGAATCTGTTTGGATGTTTGAACTTGCTGGACTGTTGGAACTTGGACTAGAGAAGGAACTGTTTTGAACAGAGAATTGAATTCAAATTTGGTGCAAAATTTGAATTAATTTTGTTCAGAAAAATTAAATTTTTTTACAAGAATTTTTGAAAAAATTTAAATAAATTTTGTCCAAAAAATTAATGTAGAACTGACCCAACCCCAACCCGCACGGCTCGGCCGGTCGGATGGCGGCGCGCACGTACCTGTGGTGGTTTGGGCTAAGACCCACTTTGTCCATAACTCCTTCCTTCTATAAACTTGGGGTGCCCTTTAAGGCCTAACCCAAGTGTTGCCACCTAGAGTTTATATATATATATACAAGTTCTCTTAAAGTTTCAATATAGGACAAGCCTTACAAGGAAACCCATATTTTATTCTTTAATTGTCCATTTCACGAACCTGAAAACGACGTCAACTTCTCATTCACTCATAAATAGTTTTGACGAACCGTTTGTACCGTGTGACTTGTCATGCGACAAGGAACACGTCACCTATTTGGACCCACCCCAAAAGACATTTGAGACCCACTCAAATTTGCGCTCAATGTTGGCCCAAAATAAGCCTATAAAACCATAAATTCCAACACAAACTACCATCAAACCCACTCAAATTTGCGCTCAATATTGGCCCAAAATAAGCCTATAAAACCATAAATTCCAACACAAACTACCATCTTCTTCCAATCTCACAAGAGATATAGCCATTCCAACCCATAACATCTCATCAATGCCACGCAACAACATATACCTCAAGTTTCTACAATGCATTGGTGGGTTCTATAATTGCTCTGAGTTGTTTAGTTTCAATTTTGTATTTCAATTGGTTAGTGGAATTGTGTTAGTATGTGTTTTTTTTTTTTTTTTTTCCTTTCTCTTTAGGTAAAAGTGTTTGTATGTACTTATATATACATTTGGGTGTGTTTATAATATATACATCTGTGTGTTTATTTATACATAAAAGAAAGAAATTGGTTATTATGTTAAAGAAATTTTTGGTATAACAGTGGGTTAGTTGGTTGCTGATTTGGGATGGATTTCAACTTAGTGATACTTGTATCGAAATGCTTGTTTAAGCAAGATTGTTGCTCTTGTGCTTACTTATATCACTCATTGATGTTTGAGCAAAAACAAGGTGAAATTTGATTTATGGATATTCGAAATGTTTAATAATTATTATTTATTCATGTTTCCCATCCCCTTTCTTTTATTTTGCTAACCCATTTGATAATTCAGTTGTATTCTTGTTCCATGTGCAAAAATTGAAACTTTCAACTTTGTTGTGGTGTGAGAAATCCCAATTTTCTTGAACAGTTCGCCTACCGAGTGTTCGACCAAAGTGCTCAAGAGCACATCAAGGGTGTCAATTGGTAAATGGAGGGAGGGATAAGAGTGATTAGTAAAGAGAGAGAGAGAAGCGAAGGTGAGCACACAAAACAGAGGAAGGGGGAAGAGTAATTAGCGAAGAGAGAGAGGCAAATGTGAGCACACAAAACAGGGTTGAATACGGTAGAGAGGGGGAAGGATATTTCATCTTTTCACGCACAAATGAAAAGGTAATATGGTGATTTTGTATAGACAAGTAATGTCGTTTGTGTAAAATTGATGGATTGAAAGAATCTTGATATTATTAGTTAAAATAAGAGAGGTTTCTGTAATGATTAAAATTACATAAAAAATTCTTATATTTGTCAGAAATTTCAAAAGAAGTAAGTATAATTTGTTAGAAATGGTTATAAAATTCTAGGTAAAACCAGAATTTTTTCTTAAGTTTGGTCTAATTTTTAGGTGGGGCCCGTGCATCGATTTACACGGGTCAAAGTGGTAACGCGTTCTATGCCACATTATGATTTACGTGGTATATTTGGTTGCTCAAAACCATTACCGAGTGAATGGGAAATTGAAGCCAAAGTATGCTCCATGGAAATGAAGTTTTGGTGGAAATTCCTTAAAGGTTTGAATATAGCTTGTCCCACATTGATTTGGTGGGAGGTTTTGAAAGGGTTTATAAGGCATGGGTTTGGTACTTGGGGTGTGCCCCCAAGGGGTACCTAAGTGTTTTAGAGGGAGAGGTTATGGGCAAAATGGGCTAGACCCATTGGACCCAAAAATCACCACACGCTGCCGGGCCGTCTTGTCAGACGGGCTAGGCTCGGCCTTGGCCTTAGTCGTGGTGTGAGGTTGGGCTTGTTCGGTCCAATACTAATCTTTTTGGACCAAAAACATTTGAATTTAATTCAAATAAACTGGTTTGGATTTAGTGTTCATCCAAACAGGGCCCTTCCCGGTTTCAAACAGAATTAAACTAGTTTGGATTTAATGTTCATCCAAACAGGGCCCTTCCCGAAATAAATTAGTTTGGTATTAACGCACACCCAAACAGGGCCCTTCTCATTTTTTGCTATCTGTTTGAATTATAAACAGATTCAAATTCAAAACCAACAGGTATCATACCTGTTCAATTCAAAACCAAGAGTCACCTTCAACATCTATAAATAGGACCACCCTCATTTGATATAATTCATTCAGAAATTTCGTATTTCACCTCTGCTAATTCTATTCTTCATCTTGCTGCATTTTATTTCTGACAGAAAGAGTGTAAACACTTAGTGTATTCGTAAGGCAAACAATTTGTAATGCTGCTATTGTTTGTGGTAAGATCATTTCATCTTGGGAGATAGACGTCCAAATTCTAAAAGCACCGTGGAGAGGACGAATCTGTCTTAAGGACACAGTGTTAAACACTGGACTTGATCAGAAAAATAATTCAAAGAAATTAACCAAGTAAGTTGTTTAATTTTATTCTAGTTTTTTAATTTGTTTATTTTATCAGATTTTAATTTTGTTTTTGTAACAAAATAAAATCTGTTATTTATTTATTTTATTTTTTTTATTTCGAGTTTGATTTTTGTAATCAAACATATTCTCTCCTTTTCTTTATTTCTTTAATTCTAATTGTTGTTTTGTACACAATAGAATTAAAATCTTTTAAATACAGTGAAGATTGCCCAACAATCTTAAGACAGATTCTTTTTGGTATCTTCATTGTATTTAATTTTCTGTTTTTCAAAGTAATATTCTG
This sequence comes from Camellia lanceoleosa, assembly GCA_025200525.1. Taxonomy (NCBI): domain Eukaryota; kingdom Viridiplantae; phylum Streptophyta; class Magnoliopsida; order Ericales; family Theaceae; genus Camellia; species Camellia lanceoleosa. Next base: position 105,064,848 of record CM045769.1, on the reverse strand, counting down.
GTTGGAAAAACAAATAGTGATTTATGCTATTTGACAGATAGTAGTAATATACTGTCTCTTTTCTTTGACAACTAGTAGTACGATACTGGTGTCATTAACAATTTCAGAATATTATTTGGTATTACAGAAAATTCTTTTGGTATTTTATTTTTCCTGTTTTAGTAACAAGGAAAATAAAATTATTTTGTGTTATAATTTATTTTCTGGTTTTAGTAACTAGAAAATTAATTTGTGTTTTAATTTTTTCTGATTTTTGTAATCAGAGATTATGGCTACTACAACTGAAACTGCATCTGGCAGTGGTACTCCTGTTGTTACACCAACATCGGTTCCTATTCAGAACCATGTTCATGTACCTATCAATCATGGGAAAAAACCGGAAAAATTTAACGGTACTGAGTTTAAGAGATGGCAGCAGAAGATGCTGTTCTATCTTACAACTCTTAATTTGGCCCGGTTTCTCCATGAAGAGGCTCCAGCACTTAAAGAGGGTGAAAGTGATCGGCAAGTTGTTGCCGCTGTAGATGCTTGGAAACATTCAGATTTTCTGTGCAAAAACTATATCCTCAATGGCCTTGACAATATGCTGTATAATGTATACAGTCCTCTGAAGTCAGCAAAAGAATTGTGGGATTCTTTGGAGAAGAAATACAAGACAGAGGATGCCGGCACAAAGAAATTTGTCGTTGGTAAATTTCTAGATTTTGTAATGGTCAAATCCCAAACGGTAATATCTCAAGTTCAAAATTTTCAGATAATTTTGCATGATATTCATTCAGAAGGTATGTCTCTTAGCGAATCTTTCCAAGTCGCTGCTTTGGTGGAAAAGTTACCACCGGCTTGGAAAGATTTCAAAAATTATTTAAAACATAAACGCAAAGAGATGACCATGGATGAGTTAATTGTAAGATTAAGAATTGAGGAAGATAACCGAAAGGCTGACAAGAGGCATGGGAAAAATCCCATTGAGTCCAAGGCTAATGTGGTTGAACAAGTTCAAAAACCACATAACAAAAAGAGGAAGTTTACTGGAGATGGTCCTAAACAAGGCAACAACAATGGCAACAAGAAGTTCAAAGGAAAATGCTATAACTGTGGCAAGACTGGACATCGAGCTTCTGACTGCCGCCGTCCTAAGAAGGATCATGGAAGTACAAGTAAGAAGACCACTAATCAGGCCAATGTAACAGAATTGGATTACATCTCTGATGGAGTAAATGACATCAACCTCTCTGCTGTGGTGTCTGAGGCTAACTTGGTTGGAAATCCCAAAGAGTGGTGGGTTGACACTGGAGCAACTCGTCACATTTGTGCGGACAAGAAGATGTTCACTACCTACAATGAGGCTGCAAATGGTGAGCAACTTTTTATGGGAAATTCTTCTACTTCTACTGTGGCTGGACAAGGGAAAGTGATCTTGAAGATGACATCAGGGAAAGAACTGACCCTCAACAACGTACTGCATGTACCTGACATCCGGAAGAATTTAGTTTCTGATTCTTTGTTAAGTAAAAATGGTTTTAGGCTTGTTTTTTAGTCTGATAAGTTTGTATTAACAAAGAGTGGTATGTATGTTGGTAAGGGATACATGAGTGATGGTCTCTTTAAACTTAATGTAATGACAGTTGTACCAAAAGTTGCTATGAATGAGAATAACACATCTTTTGCTTATATTCTTGAGTCAAACTTATGGCATGGTAGATTAGGACATGTGAATTTTGATACTTTGCGTAGATTAATTGGTTTAGATTATATACCAAAATTTGAAATTAATCCTAATCATAAATGTGAAATTTGTATAGAAGCAAAACTAACTAAGGCTCCATTTAAATCGGTTGAAAGAAAAACCGAATCTCTAGAATTAATTCATACTGATGTATGTGATATAAAATCTTTTAAATACAGTGAAGATTGCCCAACATAATGTACCATAAATATAAAATAGAAATGGAAGATATCACTCCAAATAGTGGCGTCAAACATTTTCCCATTTTATATTGGGTTATTTGAGTATTTTTTAACAAGTTTAAGATAATTGTAATATTTTTTATTGTATTTTATTTTAACAAAGTTTGTGTTATAGAAGAAATTTATAAAGCGGTTGAAGTAAAATAATTTAATTTTCATAGGGTTGTATGTCCTCGAAGGCCGAGATGCAAGTTTTATCATATGCTAGGTGCCAGCTTTCCTATCCACTTAAAATATTCTTGGAAGTATAATTATTTCGGTGGTGTTAGAGACGAGTAATTTAATTGTTTTAAATTTACCATTAATGAGGTGACAAAGTAAAAAAAAAAAAATCAAACAGACACATCACGAACTGTGGCAGTGGATGAAACCCATTATTACATCACTAGTGATAACTCTAATTAGAGCTCTCACTCATTTTCTTAATTATTTAGAGATCATCAGATTGAAATGATATTTTTTCCGTAAAAAATGTATTATTATTATTATAATATTTTTAAGAAACTCATTTATAAGTGTTGGCTACATATTTTGTAAAAGTCAATTACAATTCGACACGTGGCAGAATGAGGGTATTATTGGAAGATGATTTTAATCTTAAATCTCAATCATACACGTGGCAATAAATATTGGTTCTCAAGTGGTCTGAGTAGCACTAGATCAGGAATGAGATACAAGGTGACGAGGCTTCAACGGTTACCTATATTCAAATTCAAAAACAGGAGGGAAGTCCAACTGCAAGTGATGGCATAGTGGAACTATTTCTAAGGTAACATGATCACGATCATGGAGGAAGCGATTGACGGTTCAAGTTCGAAGGTCATCTCTAACAAGTATAAATAACAAGGAAGTTCCCAGAAAAGAGCCCCGGACTCAGATCATATAAACCAGTTTTACTTCCTATTTTCCTTTCCAGTTTTACCTTTCCTGTACTTTAAATACTTGTTCTTTAAATACCTGCATTGTACTTCAATTCGTAGGAGTAGTCTTCAAGTAGATTCAAGTAGACTGTTGATGTAAACTTCCTCAAGGCTGATTTTGGACTATTGTAAGTATTTATGTTAATAAAATACTTCAATTGTTCTTCGTATTAATTGTTATTTCTCTTAATTTCTCCTAAAGTCAAGCCACCAGCAAAAGTCCTCTTCATTGAGGCTGAAAGAACTAAAACATAGTCGCCTGATAATTGATTGGCAATTATAATTTCTGTAAGGACTGATTGATCCTTGCTGGCACGCTCGCATTTACAAATATACCCTTCGAAAAGCCAAAAAGCCAACAATAAGACTTTTTAATCATTTGTTTCAATGCATTAACTCTCCAATCAACAAAATAGGTTATTGGTAAAAGATAATACTATACAAATAGATTTTGTATATAAAATTTTTGTATGGAATGATACGTCTCATTTATATTTATTTATTAGAAGTTAAGAAATTCATAATTACAATTTGTAATTGTAATAATGTTATTGTCACATCATTCTATATCATTTTATTATTATTATTATAGAAATTTTCCAATTAAAAATGACTAAATTTAAAGACCAGTTGTTCTTCTTTTTTTTCTTTTTTTCCCAATGGAATTAAAAAGGGTTGCAGCAATTTAAAGAACAGTTTAAACAGAGAAATACATGTAAGCAACTTGTATTAAATGCGTTGATAACTAAGCAGATCATTTCACAGAATCTTTTCATTGCTTCATTGATTTTATGGTTCATGCCATGCCAAATTTCAAAGCTAGTAAATTTTTTATTTTTTATTTTTTAAATTTTGGGAGGACGTTGTCACCTTCTTTTTTTTGTTGAGAAAATTAGTCTTTCATCCCTTTCTAATCTATATATTAAGGAAAAGGGTCTTTTAAAACCCAAGAATTGTGGAAGTTTCAACATGTCAATCTTAATTTCCTGATTTTTTAATATTTTTAAAAAAAAAAATTAACTTGGTGATTGGTGATTGGTTCAAAGATTGTAATAATTACACTATTGATTACAATAAACACTTAATTTATAATAATTACACTTATTAAATGAATAACGCAATAAATGAAATCTTAATTTTCTTACTTTTTGCATCCCCAAAAGACTCAGGAAATTATTGTGTAAATGCCTCTTAAATAAATAAATAAACACTTATTAAATTCTTTCAAACTCCTCGGTCAAACCCCATGTATTTAATTTATATATTAAAAAAATAAAAACAAATATAAATATCTATAATTATCCCGTGCATAGCACGAGTGATAGGCTAGTTTTTAGTAATAGAATAGGTCTATAATATTTTCTTTTGTAATCTAAGGTCCCTCACTCTCATGCTCTTATATCACCTACACTCTCATTCTCTCTACACTCTCCTCTCTCTCTCTCTCTAGGTTTCAGATCTCTCCACAACAATCATTTCTTTCTCTTCCTCCACCACCATTGGTACTCCACCCTAGATGCGAAATTAGGGTTTGAGTCTCGTCTTGGACACATGTCTCTACCCGTTTCTTCGGTGCCCTGTTGATGTCATGGTTGTCTTTATCGCCATCGCTGCTGCTGTTGTTGTTGTCGTCGTCCCCGAGCACTGCTGCCTGATGGTGGTGGTGGTGATGCGGGAGTCTCGGCCATCTTCTTCTTCTTCTTCTTCTTCTTCTTCAACCCCCTCTTTGTAGAAACCGATCAGTCGAGGCTTTTCTGATAAGTACATGGTATGATATATATATATATATATATATATGTAGAGAGAGAGAGAGAGAGAGATTGGGGTTAAAGTTTACAGAGAAATGGGTTGGACTATGTTGCAAAGATAGTGATCATAATATGTTGTGAATTTGGAAAATTATCATATTAATTTCTTTTTTTTCTTAAATTAATATGAAATGTCAATGAGAGATTTTTTGTTACATGAAATGCCAAATAGAGATTTTTTTTGTTATTCAGCAAAGAAGAAGGTGTTTAATTTTTTGTTATATCCAATTTTCTCTAGTTTAAAATTGTGAATAAATTTCTCTGGTTTAAAATCATTGTGCTAAAATTTTTCTGGTTTAGTTAAAATAATTTTCTCTGATTTAAAATTGTAAACAAACATAGAGAAATTTGTGAACAAAGTTGGAGAAATTCTGTGTGAACAGAGTCAGAGCAGAGAAATTTCAATTCTCTGTTAACAAAGTCATAGAAATTTGTGAACAAAACTAGAAAAATTTTAATTTTCTCTGGATTTCCTTGGTTTGAACTCAGAAAAATTTTAATTTTCTTTGCTTTGAATCCAAATAAATTCTTTGGGAAGTCCATAATTTTTCTGGGAAGTCTAGAGAAATTTTGGAAAGAATTTCACTGGGATCGAAATTTCTCTAGAACGATGTTGATGTTGAGGGACCTTAGACATTATGAAAATATTAGATGTCATTTATGTTATAAAATCTTAATATCAGGGATCCTAAAAAAATCTCCCTTTTTTTTCCTTATAAATATTAAAATTTGAGCAATGCTAGTGATTCTAAATAAATTATTTTTTTGAATGAATTCTAAATGAATTATTAAATATTCTATTAAACACTCACGTACTGTGAGACCGTATCCATTTGGGATCTCTAAAATTTTTTTGAAAAATTTTATCCTCATTTGTATATTTTAGCATAGAGTTATCAAATACGCATCAAATTTCTAGGTGTTTGGGATTTGTTTTTTGTAACTTTTTTGTTGGCTTATTTTCATTTTTAATGAATTTTTTTTTAAATTCTTATAAAAACTTTAGACTTCTAGATTCTACTAGACAAGACAAATTAAAAAATTTAAAAAGTTAAAAAATGTCCAGAAAAGAGAAAAATTATCCAAAATAGCAAATTTTTTATACTTATTTTGACTTTGTAATTTTTTTATTTACTTTTTAGATTGGACTAGATGAACCGGAAAAGTAAAAATTTTTGAATAATTTTGAAATATAAAAAATACAAAATTTCAACATATTTGGTATTTGTTTGGGTATTTATTGATTTTTTTTTTCTCCACAAATATTTACTTTTTAGGTGCATCTCCACAAATATTTACTTTTTAGATGTATTTAGGTTAGATGCACCTAAAAAGTAAAAATAAAAATGAACTAGAATATGAAAAAATTTATTGAATACAACAAAACACAAAAATAACTCAAATATTGTATTTGAAAACTCAAATATTTTTTTTGTTTTGAGTTTTCAAAAAGTATTTTTTAATTTTTAATTTTTCATGTTTGTTGTCTTTAGTGACTTTATTTAATATTTCAGTAAAAAAAAATTATTTTTTAAATTCACCTAATCTAAATATAGTTCAAAAATAAAATATTTGTAAAAAAATTGAAAAAGAATTCAATAAATATCAAAAAAGATGAAAATATAGTTTTTTTTTTCTTGGTACTTTTGTATGTAGTGAATTTTTTAAATAAGTTTTCATAAATTTTATACTTTTTAAGTGTATCTATATTAAGTGAATCTAAAAATTAAAATTTTTTATTTAAATTTTTTTAAAGAATTTACTAAACATAAAAAAAATAAAAATTAGAAATTTAAAAACTATTTTTGAAAACTTCAAAATCAAGCAGAGTTGGTTTCTTGAATTTTTCACTGTTTTTGTTTTTTTCAAAGGGTCATGTGCTAACATGTGCCCCATGACATTTGTTAAGAAATAATTAATGAGTTTACTTTCATTAAATACATCTTAAAACTTATTAAATCTGAGTTAATAATTAGTTTTTATGTATAGAAAATGTAAAATATTAATTATGATATTATAGGATTTAGTTAATAAATGCCTTTGGGCACTAGTTAATGTTGTATTAAATGAAACCAACGACTTCTATTAGTATAGAATTTTGAAAAAGTAATGAATGTTTAATTAGAAATAACTTAAATTTTTTTTTTTTTTTTTGCAACATGACCAAAATATCTTCTTTGTTTTTTAACTCAATTTGTTTTTTTTAACTCAAAATTTTTTTTTAATGTTTGCTTGAATTTTTTTTTTACTTATTATTATTATTTTTTGCATTTTTAGTTTCAAAAATTATTAATTAAATTTGTATAATCTAATTTATTTACCATATCATTTTTCAATAAATAGCATGAAAAATCTTTTTCAAAATAATAATATTGGTTTTCTGAAATAATGTTTTAAAAAGTGTACATTTTATTTTTTAAATGAAAAATAAGTGTTTTATTTGGTCAATTTAAAAAAAAAAAGTTTATTTTCATTTTTAGTGATTGCTTTCTTTTAAATTTAGTCAGGCTTTTTTTTTTTTTTTCGAATCATCTATTAAGTTTTTGAACTTTTTGAAAAAGGTTTAGAAAAGATAAAAATAATTTTTGTAAAACTTTTTTATATAGAATTTGATTTATTTTCATTTTTAATGGGAAAAAAATTGACTAAATTTTTCTAATTTTTAAAATTTTATCATTGAAAAAATGGACCTAAAAAAATTGACTCAAAAGAAAGAAATTTTTTGATCTTATTGCAAAAGAATTACATTATTTCCAATAAAATATCAACTACTTTTTCTAAATTTAAAAGTTAATAAAATAGTTAAACAATAAAAGTATCTAATTAAATGCATAAGTTAAAAGTCAAAAAATAATGCTATATACATCGATTAATGTGCTAATTATACTAATAAATACATCTTAACAAGTATGAATGAATGATAATATGAATAGTCTTTCATAAAAAGATATTATCGTTAGATCTCTTTATACTCTTCACTTAAAGAATTATATTAAACTAGTTGCTAATATTATAATACATGAAAAAGACTATATCGCACTATTGGTGTAGAACAGCCATAACTCATATTAGTAAACTATTTAATTATAGCATTATGATGATGACCAAATTATAGGTAATATTGATATTAAGTTTACGTTCATTCAATTATGGATCACTCAAAGATTTGATATAACTAATTCGGGTGTGTTTTTTATTTTTCGCATTATGTTATTCTTTGTGAAAATAAATCAAAAGTTATTGAAATTAGACCAATAAATACATCTTAACAAGTGTCCAAAGGACACTGGTTAGGCCAAGTATGGCATGTCTTAAAGAAGATAAAAAGTTAAAAAGTTACTCAAAAAGTAAAAAAGTTATTACTATTCACCCAAAAAAATATTAAAAAAATAATTTTACACCCAAAATTACAACTCATCAATCTGACCGATTCAGATCTGTGCAGTGTTTTTTAAGAAAAATTGCACAGTTGGGGTGCAATTTTAACACACTATTGTTCGGCTCGTGGAGGCTCATCACGGGTCCTATTTTGATAATCTGAACCATTCAATATATAAAACTTGTCAAATACTATATATTCGTAACAAATCACATTCATCGGATATCGATAACTACACGATCTAATCAGTTTTGTATAAAAAAATAGATGGTGTTATAGTTAACGGTTGGAAAAAAATAAATCTGATAAGATAGCTATCGATATCCAATCAATATGATATTTTACATGCATATAGTACTCGATGAGTTCTACACGTTGAAAGGTTCAAATTATCAAAACGAGACTCGTGATGGCCCCCATGAGCCGAACAACACTGTTCAGTGCAATGCCCAAAAAGTAAATAATTACTTCTTAGCATCTATTCAATCTGCTCACATAGGATAGCTGTACAACTCACATTCATAATCTTCTTTTACACACTAATTTATACAATTTTTTAATACACATTTTTTCATAAAAAGTCAAAAAGTTAACTCAAACAACCATATTTTTTTTCTCAACTTTTTAGGAGTTGTTTGGGATGTCCTAAATAAGTGTACTTTTTGACTTTTTGGACTAAAAAGTTAAGGGAAAAAATATGGTTGTTTGGGTTAACTTTTTAACTTTTTTTAGAAAAATGTGTATTAAAAATTTTTATAAATTAATGTGTATGGGAAAAATTAGGATTGGGAGTTGTGCAGCCGTAATTTTTTACTTTTGGTGAATAGTGATAACTTTTAACTTTTTGAGTAACTTTTTAACTTTTTTTCAACTTGCCAAACTTGGCCTTAGTTTAAAAAGTCAAAAAGTGCACTTATTTAGGACATCCCAAACAACCCCCGTTAGTATTATGCTTTTCAAAATTACAAAATAAGAACTCCTCCTATGAAGTTTGTGGAGTTTTTTTTTTTAATATTCCAAAAAAAGAAATTATTTAGAGAATTGACTCGCTTTTTAAACTATTTGAGAAACTAACCTACTTTTAAAATCGCATTTTGAAAATGTAATTTTGAAATTAAAATTGCATTTTCAACATACAATTTCACCTTGAAATCGCATATTGAACATGCAATTTCACCATGTCATCATTTTCAACATGCAATTTTAAGATGAAATTGCATGTTTAAGATGTAATTTCAATTTCAAAATCGCATTTTAAAAATGTGATTTCAAAAAGTAGGTTAATTTCCTATATAATTTAAAAAGTGAATCAATTTTCTAATTAGTTTTTTTTTTGGGAATATTTAAAAAAAAAAACTCGAAGTTTGTGAGGTTTGTCTGGATCTTTTAATTATTCAAAAAATTCATATTGCAGTGCTTGTTGGGTAAATCATCTATTAAAAAAAAAAGTAGGTTAATTGGACGTATGTAATCCTATAATAAGACCACCTCATTCTTTTTTTAAAAAAAATAAAACGATTAGCATAATTTTATTAATTTTTAATAATTAGGATTTGATCACAGGTCTATATATATCTTATTAACTTTTTTTTCTTAAATGAATAATATAATTAACAAACTTTATAATATTAACCATTCATATCATAAAAATAGACTTACACCTTGGCACCCACCAAATCCTACAAAACGAACACAAATAAATTTGGATAAATTATATTCACCGGCATGAGGTTTGAAGAAAGGGAAAGGCTTCTATCCAATTCTCATCTAGATTGGAAAAAATTATTCGGGTTTGTAGGGCTCATTACAAGTCTTGTTTCAATAATTTGAACTGTTCATTTTATCAGACCCTGTGTGTACATATTATCCATAAAAAAATTTAGCCATTCTTCTAATTGCATTTATACCCAAAAAAAATAAATAAATAGATGGTCTGTTTTTAAAACACATTGACCATTAATTTTATTAGAGGCAAATTTTGTAAAATGAAGGGATTACGAGTATCGGATCAACTTGGTTTTTATTTTTATTTTTATGGATGATATGCATAGAGCTAGATAAAATAAATGGTTCAGATTACTAAAACAAGGCACGTAATAAGCCTCACAAACTGGAACAGTCATCGCTACTCCAAATTTGGACCGAAGAGAAGCCACTCTCTTGAAGAAAATATAATTAGTACTACACTTTTACACATTCCTTAATATTTTAATTCATATGACACTTAGGTACTTTTTAATGTGTAATTTGTCATAAAAAAAAAATAATATTGTCATATTTTTTCTACTAAAATATTTTTTTATATTTGCTTATTTCTGTGTTTACCCACTATTAGTATTAATTTTAGTCGTTTTAATTATACTAAAATAAAAATTAATATAATTATATAAAAATATATGACTAAGTACATCTTTTCTAAATATGAACAGCATAGTTTACCCAATAAATTTTGATAAAGATAACAAGCAATTTTTAGAGAGAGGAAGGCTAGTTGTTGGGACAAGTGAAGCAACATGGATGACCATTATTTGGGATATTTTATGGTACATACCTTTCAAAAATTGGGTATCAATATACCTTGTAATTTATTTTTGTGATAAATGTTATATAAATTTTTAATAAGATCACAATAATTTGTGATAAAGTTACATATTTTTTTTATTTATTTATGATATTATACGTTTTGTGGTTAGAAAATGTTTCAATAAAAAATATATATATATATATATATAACATTACTATAAAAATATGTAATATTATCACAAAATGCATGACTTTGTTTTTAAATAATAAATTATCATAACTCTACTAAAAAAATATATCTAACATTTATTATAAAAATACATAATATATATTACCAAAATGTTGTTGTTGGGTTCGTGGGGCCTATCACAAGTCCTATTTCAATTATTCAAATCGTACGATGTGTAAACTCGTCAAGTAGTTCATCCCTGTTAAAAAAACAACATTTATCAGATCTTGATAGCCCTCTAATCAAATTATATTTTTTTCAATGGTAAATATGCTTTTAAAAATAAATTATTAACAAAAATGTGTTTTGATCAAGAGGTTATTAATATCCAGTCAATGTGATTATTTACAGGGATGAAGTACCCAATTAGCTCTATATATTGAACATTTCGGATCATCGAAATGAAACTTGTAATGGGTTTTACAGACCCAACAGTACTATTTAATCTATTTTATAAACTGAAAAGAAGCATGATGGTTAAAATAAAATACCATTTAAAAAATATGGGAGCAGCTTGCCTCCGTCTGAAATCGGACTGGACATTGTTGTTCGGCCCATGGGGGTCTACTACGAGTCTCATTTTGATAATCTGAACCGTGCAATATGTAGAACTCGTCGAGTATTATATGTCTGTACAAAATCATATTGATCGGATATCGATTGTTTTGTGATCAAATCAGTTTTGTATAAAAAAAAAATAGACGGTGAATAAATTAACAGTCGATAAAAAACTATCCGATGAGATAGCTATCGATATCCGATCAACGTGATTTTTTACATGCATATAGTACTCGACGAGTTCTACACATTGAACGATTCGAATTATCAAAACGAGATTTGTAATGAATCTCCATAAGTTGAACAATATCGTCCAGTCCGATCTCAGACGGGTCGCAATCTGCTTCTAAAAAATATTTACCATAACCTAACCTCTTTATACATATAATATACAATTTAAAAAATATTTACCATAACGTAACCTCTTTAATTTTTAGGGTAAATTACAAACACCCCCTCGAGGTTTGGCGAAAATACAGATTCCCCCCTGAGGTTTGAGAAATTACATCCCACCCCCTGAGGTTTATATTTCCATAACAAATTGCCCCCTGAGGTTTTTATTTTCATACAGATTCCCCCCTAATTTTTCCTAATTTGTTATGAAAATTTGACTCTCAGGGGACAATTTGTAATTTCTCAAACCTCATGGGGGAATCTGTATTTTTATCAAACCTCAAGGGGGTGTTTGTAATTTGCCCATTTTTAGTTTTGATGCTTTTTTGCTTAATAACCAAGCATTGGGAATCTAATTATCATATGGAATGTGAACCACAAAAAAAATAAAAATAAATATAAAAAAAACATAAAGCGTTGGGGTCAACGATACATCATATACTCCCATTTATTAGACCATTTATTAGATTGAATCAACCAAGGCTACGCCATGGTAATTGAACAAGATTTGACAATAGGGGCATTTATTTAAATAATTGAGGCCACTTGTCCAATCACCAAAAAAAAAAAATCAAAAATGATTTGTGGCACTAAAAAGTTGAGCATTAATACTCCTAATTTTCATTTTGGGTAACTGTTTTTTTTTTTTTTTTGCCTTATATGGAAATTAAGGGCATTAGTGCCCAACTTTTTAGTGCTACAAATCAAAACCCAAATAAAATAGTAAAAAAAAATTCAGATCCACAATTTCAAGTTCTAAAATTTTATCTGGGTGTTTGGGAAGTGAGTTTTTATGTAGATTTTAGTAGATGTAGGTTTTTATGAGATAAAATTTTTTTAGTGTTTGGGAAGATAGTTGGGTTTTTATGTGATTGGATGTGATGTTTGTGAGAGAAAAAGTGAAATGATTATGGGGTTGGATGTGATATTTTGTTTGGATGTGTTTTTTTTGATTTTGCAAAACTTTTGTCTTTTAGTGATTTTTATGAGATAAAAAATTTGGAATGTTGCTTCCCAAACACCACCAAGTATAACAAGTTATGTGTTAATTTTTGATTTGTTACAAAGTCAAGTCCAATTATCTTATCATGTCATTATAAATGAATTATGGCACTTAAATAATGGATTTCTAGTATTTTTCAAGAAAATAATATACATTTAAAAAAAAAAAAAGATCATTAGTATAATTTGTTAAATACAGTTGAATTGTAATAGCTACAATTATCGACTAAATTTGATATTTAATTTTTATTTTTATATAAGTAATTTATAGATATGAACTTAAAAAATGACTGAAACATATCTTCAAAATGAAAAAATAAATAAAAATAAAGAAATAATCCAAGACCCTTTTTCTCTGGTCCCTAGTGAAAACAAATCTAATGTTGTTTTGGGAAGTTGGCAAAAAGTTAGTTTTTGACTTTTTACCAAGTTTTTTGGCTTTTTTGAAAGTGATTTAGAAAGTTGATAAAAAATTGATTTTTTACTTTATAGTTTAATATTTATTTATGGTGTCAAATCAAATTAAAATGACCAAAATACCCTTATCCAACATAAGAGATTTATTTTTTTTTTTTTTTTTCATAGGCCATAATTTGTAATTTTATGACTACGTTTTTGGCACTTGCCAAATAATTTTTCTGACGTTTTTGACAGCCACGTTTTTAGATATTTTATCTAAAAACGTGACTTTTTACCATGTTTTCAAAATGACACATAAACGTGTCATGAAAAGTTTATTCGTAGTTTAAAATATTCTATGCCATTCTCTTTTCATTTTCTTTCTTTTAGGTTGGAGATTGGAGCGTTCTAGAAAATTGATAAAAAATTAATTTTTTTGACTTTTTTTAATTTATTTTATCTTTTTATAAATAAATTATATAAAAAATAATGTGACTTAAAATTAATAAAAAATAAAAATTTAATTTTTAATCAACTTCGCAAAAAGCACGATGTGCTTGTAAAGAAGAATATGCTGCTGCCGCTTATTTTTGTCAAGATTGTTGCAGTAGGTACTTTTTAGGTTCTACTACCTTCATTGTGATTGTTGGTAGATTTGAAAAGTGGTTTTTTTAATTATTATTTTGATAAATATAAAATTAAAAAAATTAAATCATTTGAAAATAAATTTTTTTTAATAAAAGGACATATAAAAAATAAAAAGAGTAAGAAAAAATGTTTTTTGATTTTTTTAATCAAATTTTTGGACTTTTTAAATTTTTTTGGGGCTAATTTAATCACTTCTCAAATATAACCTAACTACAAAATAAAATTATAATAATCATCTGTTTCATATACCCTAATTTTGATTTTTTGAATCTCACTGGGACGTTGATTATGATTAGATTATAATTTATTGTGATATTAGTTATAATATATTATAATTATTATTTTTAATTATGATAAAAAAAATTAATTATATCTCTGATATTCAATTATAACCTCTTTCTTTTTAGTACATTGACTCTTGATAATGACACATTATGTTTAATTTATTGTGATTGTAATTTAGTTATGTTTAATGAAATTTTTGATGTCTTGAAATTATTTAGTTACGATCCATTAAATTATATTAAAAAATAATTCGATTAGAATATTTTGTGGCATGGGTAACACAACTCTTTTTGAGGAGTGTGCCTTCTAACATAACCGTATAATATGTGTGTGTGTGTGTGTGTGTGTGTGTGTGTGTGTGTTGCCCGGGGGGGGGGGGGGGGGGTTGGTGCAACTGATTGTGCACAAATACCTGTACCATCAAGTTGACCACATTTGATTTCTTCAGGTAAGGAAACTAAAGAATTGTACTTCCTTTGACTTGGTTTAAGGCAGGGAAACTAAAGAATTGTACTTCTTTTCACTTATTTTTCTTATCAAAGAAAATATTGTAAATACGACTTAGATTAGTAAGGATTATATTTTTTTTATATATTAAATTTAAACTAATTATGAAACGATTGTGTTAGTGATTCTTTTGCCTCAATAAAAAAGGCTTCAAAATTGTCAAGTATAGAGGAAAAAAAAATTTAAAAAAAAAAGAGGAAGACGGGAAAAGATTATCGAGTAAACAATTAAGGTGATTGAGAGAACAATCACACTAACTATTAATTTATCTCTACTCTTATGCTTTGAAAAGGAAGTACATAAAATAAAGTACAGAAAATTTACCTCTGAAGGGGCTGAATGTAAAATGGGTCAGGTCCAAGCCTTGGGACGGCCCAATCCGACAAAGCCCAAATCTAAGTGGGTCAGATGAGTATATGGACCGATCAATTGAGCCCAACTTCGTGATCAATAGTACGCCCAAGTCCTCTAGCACTTGGGCCCAACTCGCAGTGGAAAGGTCAGTCCAGCCGTAGCACTGGTCTGGGCCAAGCTGCAGGACGGGGTGTGTGGGCCGAACAGATAAGTACCCAGCCCATCTCTGTAAATGAGCCTGGAAAAGGCCGAGCCAATGTACACCAGTACCGAACTGGAGAAGCCTCGCAAAGAAATGTGGGATCTGTGAATGCAAGCATGTGCAGGATGCCACCTCAGCTGGTCCCCCACGCCTAAAATCACGGAAGTTGTTAAGCCAAGAGAATGTGGTTTGTTATCAGCATGCTTACAATGAGAATACACAATGAATGGCAACTATCAAGTGATCCACCACGTGAAGCACTGCCAAAAGGACACCTGGCAGCACCTATACTCCATGAACTCACCTTGAGAAGCAAGTAAGAAACACTATATGTATAACAGGAGCTTCACATTGAAGGTAACTAAAGAACCCCAATCTACACCACACATACATACCCATTCGACTCTATACTCCTACACCGATCACTGATTACCACGCCGGAGGGGTTATCCGGCCAACCCCGGCCGGGCAGTTCTAACGGTGCTTCTTGTTGCAGGAGCCCCAGTCC
The DNA here is from genome assembly GCA_025200525.1 of Camellia lanceoleosa. Lineage (NCBI taxonomy): Eukaryota > Viridiplantae > Streptophyta > Magnoliopsida > Ericales > Theaceae > Camellia > Camellia lanceoleosa. The sequence goes on along the minus strand of CM045769.1, from coordinate 105,049,165 downwards.
CTAGATGGTCCAACTGTGCGCAAAGCCCCGATCCACTTTTTTTCTGCGGAATCCGGTACGCACAATTGGTGCGGTGAGCGTGGAACATTTTCATCTCTGAGCTCTGCATTCAGTTTCGGCGATGGGGATTGAGGACGTTCCGCCTTCATCACATACTCCGCAGACGGAAAAGACGAAGGAAAAAGGTTTGGCACTCCCGACAGTTCTGGAGGAGCAAACTGGAAACAATAATCGAACCCCTAAATTTGTCGAACATCGATTGCCCTTCGCCGGAGGTTCTTCTCATCACTTCCTTCTGGAGAAGGATTATAGAGATTGAATTATAGATTCCATGGGAATGGAGATACAGGAATTGAAGGCTCAACTAAAGAGGGTGTTGGGTGATCCGACGGAGAAGAGGACAGAAGCAGAGCCTTCTCGTTTGCAACGAAGGAGCTCATCTAGGGAATTACCAGTAAAGAAACTCCCCAGGAATGATTCCGGGCAACAAAGCCAACCAATCCCAACTCAGAGCGAAGCGGCGAGTAGTCACACCCGTGGGTCACGCCGGAGGAGGGCCAAGAGGCAGAAGACGGGAAGTCAACAAACTGAATACCCTCCTCAGGACCTTCGTACTTGGCTGATTGGCAATAGACAGAACGAGCAACATCGAGATCATTTGGACCGTACTGTTCACCAGAGAGAACATCGAGCGCTGGACAGACTTGTCTCTTCGCCATTTTCTCCGGAGATAGAGACCATGAGACCTCCAAAGAAGTTTACTCCACCAAAGTTCACTTCCTACGACGGGAAGTCGGACCCTCTGACGCATATCAGTCATTTCAGACAGATGATGTCCCTCTGGAGCCGAGATGAGGCACTGATGTGCAAAGTCTTCCCATCCAGCTTGGGAGAAACCGGACTCCGATGGTTCGATCGACTCCCATTGGATCAATTCATAATCGAAGCGACTCTCGAAGAGTTCTGGCGTGTTTGTTTCCAATACTAAGATCCCAAAAGAGCCGACACCTTTGTTCGCCTCGGGAAAAACAGAGGAAGCAGCTAGCTTATGCTAGGAGATATTGGGAAGAGTATAACGATCTGGAAGAAAATGTGTGCGCGAGCAAATGGTCGTCATGTCCTTCAAACATGGTTTCGTCCGGAAAGTAAGTTAAGGCAATCACTCACTAAGCGCCCACCCAGACTCACGAAGACTTGCGTGCGAGATTGAGCGAGATGCTCGCTAGGATGATCGATTCCTATTGAGGTAGTATCGGTGAGCAAGCACCGGCAGAAGAAGAAAAGCGGATCGAGAGCACCGAGGATTGCGATAAATGAGGTGGATAAGGCTAAATCACATGAAGTTGTATTTGTGTTCAAAGAGCCAATCTACGAATCTTGGAGAAGATCAAGAGAGCCCTTCTTTGTTTGGCGCCGAAAATGATGGGAGATCCAAATCGGCGCCAATCGAAGCTTCAGTGCACCTACCATCAAGACAGAGGACACATAACTCGAAATCGCAGGCACTAAAGCAACACTTGGAGTACTGGTGGCGCGGGCACTTGAGGAATACATAGATCGAGCAAGGAACTGGCCGAGTTGGGGAACCCACTTCCAGAAGTGAACGTAGAGCATCCACCCCGGCTAATACTAAATGTGATCCATGGGACAATGACTCCGAATCTGAGGAAACACTGAAAGAAGAGATCGCTAAGGCTGCCCAAATTCAGCAAATCATGTCAGTGGAGCCGGCATCGAAAAAGGTACGTACCGTACCAAAATCCCCCCTATGTACTGTCTCATTTACTAGCAAAGATTTAGAAAGCATACAGCACCCACACACTGATGCATTGATCATAACTGTTGGGATTGGGAAACGATTTGATGTGAAACGAGTCCTAGTAGATCGTAAGGCGGTCTGTGACATATCAGATTATGATTTGTTCAGAAAGCTTGGCCTCTCCGAAAGATCTCACCCCAAATGACTGTTGGTCGGTTTCAATTCACAGCTGGAGTGGCCGCTCGGCCGAATAGTATTGCCAGTCGTAGCGGGAACCAAAACCCTCCAGATAGAGTTCTTGGTTATTAATACACCATCCCCTTATAACGCCATACTCGGCCGCCCGTGGATTCATCGAATGGAAGCGGTCCCCTCAACCTATCACCAGCTCATTCGTTTTCCTACGGAACACGGAGTAGAGCAGATTTCAGGGGACCAAGTTGCGTCCAAACATTGCTTCATGGCAGCGTTAAAAACAAAGCAACTCTGCAACCGGGTACAGACAGTGGAAGTGGCCGGACAGCTAGTCTTGGAAGATGTGGGAGGAACTCCAGAGGAAAAGATGGTGGAGGATTTGGAGAAAGTCCTAATAGAAGAAGCCGACCCGGAAAAGTACTTCCTTATCGATACCTCGCTAAGCGCTGATGAGAAACTCCAAATTGAACTGGCCGAGGAAAATATGGAGGTATTCGCGTGGGCAGCATATGATACTCGTGGTTGGACCGAATTTGCTTGCCATAAGCTCAACATCAATCCTTCACCAAATTTCATCGTATAGAAAAGTCGAGATCCTCGCTGAGCACACCGAGGCGTTGATCGCCAAGTCGAAAAACTTCTAGCCTCGTGGAGCAATCGAGAAGACCAAGAAGTGGTTGTCCAACACTTGTAGTCAAGAAAAAAGCGAAAAATGGAGAGTTTGTGTCGATTTCACTTGCTTGAACAAAGCCGCCCTAAGGATAGTTTTCATTGTCTCGCATTGATCAACTAGTAGACTCAACAGTAGGGCATGAGCGCATGAGTTTTCTGGATGCCTATAGCGGTTATCACCAAATACCATTATTCGGCCCGGATCAGGAAAAGACAGCGTTCATTACTCCGAGAGGGACTTACTGCTATAGGGTAATGCCGTTCGGCCTCAAGAACGCCGGAGCAACCTACCAATAATGATCACTTTCGGATGTTCAGAGATCAATTGGGAAAAACCATGAAAGCCTATATAGACGATATGGTAGTGAAATGAAAAGCAAGTTCGCTACGAGCCACCTGACAGACTTGAAAGAAGTATTTTGCATCCTGAAAGCCCACCAGCTTCGGCAACGCCGAAATGCGCCGGTGGGAACAGGAAGTTCTTGGGATACATGGTCACTCGTAGAGGAATTGAAGCGAATCCGGATCGATCAAGGCTATCTGAGAACCTCGAAGTGCCAACGAAGTCTAAGGAACCGCAGAACTAGCCGAATGGAATGGCGACTGAACCGGTTTATCAGTAAATCATCAGATCGGATGAAGCCCTTCTTCTAGCTCTTGAGAAAAAAGGCAGCATTTGAATGGAATAGCGAATGTACTGAAGCACTGCAGAACCTCAAAAGATACCTCAGTACACCCCCTCTATTATCCACCTGAACCGGGAGAGGAGTCAGATTCTATCTAGCAAAGGTCCGATCATGCCGTGAGCGCAGTATTGATTCGAGAAGTTGGTAAGGATCAGAGACCAATATACTACGTCAGCAAGACTTTACTAGACGCCAAGACACGGTATCTACCATTGGAAAAGTTGGCTTACGCGCTGCTTATTGCCTCGAGAAAGCTGCAGCATTACTTCCAGGGGCATACCATTAATGTCCTCACTGAATTCCCCCTCAGATCTGTGTTCAGCCGAGCCGATTTCTCTGGTCAAACAGCGAAGTGGGTAGTAGAGCTTGGTGAGTTTAACATTAGGTATCAACCCCGAACAGCAATCAAGGCCCAGGTCTTGGCGGACTTTGTCGCAGAATTCACTCCCACCCAGAGTACCGAACCGGTGAATCTGAGCTCGGCACAGGTGCCATGCACCGCCGAACAAGAAAAACCCAGCGCTCGGAAGCATGGAAACTCTTTATTGGAAACATCTAGCAACTCTACGTCGATGGTTCGTCCAATAACCAAGGCTCGGGGGCAGGAGTAGTCCTTATTTCCCCAGAAGGATTTATCCGAAACAGCTCGGGCTTACCGGAAAGCTTCAACAACGAGGCCAACACGGCGTTATTAGCCTTATGAGTGCCGAACACTTCAGCGTAACGACTTCTTGTTTTCAGCGATTCACAACTAGTAGTAAACCAGCTTTCCGGTCTATGAAACTCGGGATGAAAGAATGACTATGTACGCAGGCAAGGCCAGAGACCTACTCAGAAAATTTCAATCCATACGAAAGTGGGCGCATCGGTACAAAAACGTACCACGTAGATGCTCTGGCGTGCCTAGGCGCATCAGTGGACACAAAGGATGCCAGAAGAGTTTGGGTTGAGTTCATACCAGAACCAAGTATTGCATCTCCAGTCCTCTGCAACAACTTAGAGCCGGGCTGGATGGATCCAATATTGGTCTTTTGAAATCTGTAAACTCCCCGAAGACGTAAAGGAAGCCAACAAGATCGCATAAATCACCGATTTGGATCTCACCATCCGAAGCTTTACAGACGTCCCTACCTCGGCCCCTACCTCTTATGTGTGCATCCGAATCTCGTTGAGAATGTTCTCTATGAAATTCACGATGGGACTTGTGGGTGCCACGTTGGCGGGAGGTCACTGGCACACCGAGCCTTAACGCGACGGTGGCCACGAATGCGCAGAAGATGCACAAAGAAGATGCGTGCAAAGGTGCGACAAATGTCGAGGTTTGCTCCACTCATTCATCGACCACCAAAACTCTCACTCCACTCACCGGCCGTGGCCCTGCGCGATGGGGGTCTGGATATTGTTGGACCATTGGCGCGAGGCACTCGAACAGCGATTCTTCATTGCCGCAGAACCGACTATTTCACCAAGTGGGTTGAAGTTGAGGCACCGCAAATATCAAGGAGGCGACACAAACGGTTTGTTTTGAGAAGTGTGGTAGTGCGTTTCGGCATTCCGCGGGTACTAATCGCGGACAACGGAACTCAGTTTGATGGTAAGATCTTCAGGAAATTTTGTGCCGACCTCAGAATCGAGTATAGGAACTCTTCTCCAGGGTACCCACAGAGCAACGGTCAGGCAGAAGCGTCGAACAAAACCATCATCAATGGAGTGAAGAAGCGGCTTGAGCACGCCAAAAGCAAGTGGGTTGAGGAGTTACCACATGTATTATGGGCCTACCGAACTACAGCACGACGCCCCACAGGAGAAACACCTTACTCTTTAACCTATGGAATGGAAGCCATCATCCCACTTGAAGTAGGTCTCCCAACTCTTGATGCAATTATTTGAAAGCTCCAAGAACGAGGAAGCCATCGCAAGCATCGGATATGGCAGAGGGTCAAGAGAGGCAAGACCGATCGCTTGAAGCATATCGAATGACTCATTAGAAGTTTCAACCAAAAAGTTTTCCCAAGACAATTTATACCAAGAGAATTGGTTTTGAGGAAGGTCATGGATCATAAACGGGTGCCTGGTGAGGGCAAACTTGGGCGAATCGAGGGTCCTACAAAATCACGGTAGTAGTTGGAAACGGAGCTTACTACTTAGAGGATCTGAATGGCAAAGCAATACCTCGGCCCTGGAACATAGCAAACCTCAAGAAATACTACCAGTAGAGTCATTTCCCAACCTCTTTATCAGGATGTAAAGACACTTATTTGTTGACCAATACAAATGTTTTCCCCATTCCACTCAGATTTATTCAATTCTTGTAGTTAGATTTGATGTTTGTCAAGCAAAACTAGCTTTGGTTCTTACCAAACGGAATTAGCTTTGGTCTTTACCAAACGGAATTAGCTTTGGTCTATACCAAACGGAACTAGCTTTGGTTTTTACCAAACGGAATTAGCTTTGATGTTTATCAAACGGAATCAACTTTGGTGTTTAACCCAAATGGCCCAGTTTCAGAACGACTGAACGGAATTTAAATTCAGTTAGCACTCAAACATGCTAAGTGGTATAGCTTGGTGGAAAATGTTTGGCAACTGGATTGGAATTTAGCCAAGTGGAATTGCTTGGTGGAAACCACACTAATGCATCTTAAGTAAACATTTCTATTTAGCCAAGTGGAATTGCTTGGTGGAAACCGTACTAACATGTCTTAAGTAAAAACCCCTATTTTAGCTAAGTGGCATTACTTGGTGGAAGTTGCATTGACATTTCCTAAGCACACATCTGTGCACCTACAGAACTTCTTAAGTATCAGCACAACAACACTTCAGTATTGACTCAACAACCAGAGTTAGAACAAATTCAACCGAGCTACGCCAAGGGCAAACTTCTGGCATCAGCCTTACTCAGCTCCAGCTGGGGGCAAACAATTGTTTTCAAAAAGCCTACCTGGACCTGACTCCAGGTGGAGGCAAACAATTGTTTTCTTACAAAACCAACCTGGACCTAAGTAAGACCCACTTATGAATTTAAAGCACAGCCATACCATATATCCGTTAACCACGCCGATCACTAGTTCGGCCCCGAGGTCCTAATAAAGTTTCGTGGGAGGCAAATGAGTGCAATGCTACACAGAACATCAGTTCGGCCCTGAGGTCCCAACAGCCACCGGGGCAAGCAAGATGTAATCGACAAAACATCCATTAAAAGGCAACACGTAACTGCATCGAAAGCATCTATTCGGCCCCGAGGCCCCAACAATGCTCGGCCCGGGGCAAGCAAGTATAAGAAATGTTCAAACATAGAAGCTAAACAACATCAAATTGCAGAGTTCAAAAAGGAAATCATATCATCCAAGCAAAAGGCACAGAAGGCCTCATAACCAGCAGTAAAAAAAAAAAAAAAATTGTCTTCACCAGAACAGAAATATAAAAGGTTCAACCTTCAACTTTCATCACTTCAACAATCAACTTTCATCAACAGCGGGCAGTTCAGGAGCAGCATCAGCAATTTTGTCAAGACCATCCGCGGGAGGAGCAGTAGAGGGAGCTCCAACTTCCTGAGAAGTAGGAGCCACCTTAACTACATCCTTCGTGGCCTCGGTCTCCAGGGCAGCAACCCCTTCAATGTCCATCGTTTCAGTAGCAACATCCATGCTCTGGGTCTCATTCACAAGGTCATCTTCAGGGGAAACATTGTCTGGCAGAACAGCAGGGATAGGAGTAGTCTTTAAACCTGAGGATTTCGAGGGAATAGGGACATCGCAGTAAAGAGAAGAGCCTTCAGGAACCATCGCAGCAGCTAAGGCACTCGTCCAACCCTTCACAAAGAGCTTATCTCGCAGCACCAGAACCTCCTCCTTGTATGCGGCTCCAGCTTCATCCCAAATTTGTTGTTGCGATTTTGGCCTCCAAGGCAAGACGCTTGTACCATCACAGAATAACGGCCTCGGCTCGGCCACCTTCCCTCAAGTGGGCACAGGTCTCAATAGACCTCCTTCGATTGTTCAATGAGCGACAATTTTGTTCAAACGGAAGGCCTCCTCTCGGTTCGGCGTCTCCTTCTCCGACTCCAAGCTATCGTCATTCTCCACATTCATCGCAGCCTCCAACACGGCCCTTTCCAGCTCCTCAGCGCGGGTAATGGACAGGTGCATTCTCTGGATACACTGCAAAGAACGACAAAGAACTTAGAAAAAAGAAAGATGGCAATACAATAGTAAGGTCAAGGAAAGCGAAGAAAAAAGAACCTACAGCAGTCAACATTTGAAGGGTCCCCTTCATGATAGGAATGTCACGAGGCCCATTATGTCCATATATCAAGATCAACAAAAACTTGGTTAAACTAAAGGCAAAATCCTGTGAAGCAACAACTGAATCAGAGGTGGAGACGGGCCTGCCATCATACGATATCGGTGGCTCCCATCTCTCAAAAGTTTCATCTTCAGCGGGATCCTGAGAAGTCTCCCCCACCACGGCCTTGCCAGTTTCCCTCCTTCTCTTTTTTGCTCGGGCGGCAACTGAGGCGGAGGGCTCGGCGGTAGTTACTGGGGTCCCAAGTGCCCCAACCTCCTTCTTCACCTCCATAAGGCTCTTCGTCTCGGTCTTCTCCACGGGGACTTGCAAAGCACTAGGGGCTCCGAAGGCCTCAGCCTCTAAGTCCACCAAAGACCTCCTCTTGACCGATCCGCCTCTTGTGGCCCAGGGCGGGAGGGCGCCCTCAGTGCATCTTGAACAGTGCAGCGTCTTGGAACCAGTGGGGTAAGAGACACCTCGGTCTCGATTCGAATCCAAAAGAGCAAAGAATGAAGTCTCGCCTTTCGGCATAACAGAGCGGTAACTTGACTGATAATCCAACAACTCAGGAGCAGATCTTCTCTTGTACCTCAAGGCAGCCTTGATGGCTTCAAAGATTCTCCGATTCGGTCTCATTGAAACGGAAGGTTCTCGTAAAAAGAAGGCAAACCATCAGAGAAATATTCAGAACGAAGTAAGAAACGCAGAAGGCATTAAAAAAGGAGGCCCAGACCTGGATAGCCATCTTTCTGTGGCATCCTCTCAGACTAAAATTCGGTTCCAGCAGGAAACTCCTAGTTCCCACCAACTTGCAAGAAATCATCATTGTGTTTATCTGAGTCCGGCAGTCCAGTGACTAGATGACAATCAGTGGAACGAACACGAAGGTAGTATGTACTATGGTCCTTATTGTGAGAAAGGGTGTAACATCCCAGAATATCCCAAATATCAAGGTTCAAACCTAATCGTCTATTGAGGGCAGACACGCCACAGACAACGCGGAAAAGATTTACAGACACCTGCATCGGGGTCAACTGGACCTGATGCAAAAAGCGGCGCAACAACGGGTCAAGAGGAAACCGCACCCCTCCCTCGACGATAGCAGCGACGGGAAAGGCAACGGTGTTCCTCGTGCCCATGCGTTTGGCATCCACCTTCGCCAGTGACAAGGTAACATCATGAGGAATGTTGTAATCTAAACGGAACACGGCCATGGCTTCTGGGGTATCGACCAGAGAACGGAATTTCCCCATTTGATTAAACTAGTGGGATAGAGACGAGACGCAGACAAAGAAACACACCGCACGGATGATTGAGACAGAAAGAGAGGAAGAATCGTAAGAAAACTTACAGAAATCACAGCAGTGACCACGAAGCAAGAATCAGCGGTGAAAAAAAGCCCAAGCGGAGTACCGACGAGATCGATCCAGCAGAATGGGAAGAGGCTCTTTCTCTCTCTCTTTCTCTTTCTTTGGAACTCACTAAAGGAATGGGAAGATCAAATCGAGGGGTTTGAATTGATAGCCTGAGCATTTATTGCACTAGTCGTGCCTTGAGCACACAAAGCACGATCTTCAAGATGGAATCGACGATAATCTCTCTGACACCTATCACGCGTTGCCACGTGTCACACGAAAGGACGCGCAGAACCGTGTGTCGAGATTGAACCGTCACCAAGGCCGAACGGGAGAAGCGAGACGACGCGACGCTCGGCAGAATAAGAGCTCCCTAAGGGAACCTTGGCGCAAGCTAGGGGGCAAATGAAGGGACTGAATGTAAAATGGGTCAGGTCCAAGCCTTGGGACGGCCCAATCCGACAAAGCCCAAATCCAAGTGGGTCAGATGAGTATATGGACCGATCAATTGAGCCCAGCTTCGTGATCAATAGTATGCCCAAGTCCTCTAGCACTTGGGCCCAACTCGCAGGAGAAAGGTCACCACCAGAAGGCCGGGTTTAGGTCAGTGCAGGACGGGGTGTGTGGGCCGAACAGATAAGTACCCAGCCCATCTCTGTAAATGAGCCTGGAAAAGGCCGAGCCAATGTACACCAGTACCGAACTGGAGAAGCCTCGCAAAGAAATGTGGGATCTGTGAATGCAAGCATGTGCAGGATGCCACCTCAGCTGGTCCCCCACGCCTAAAATCACGGAAGTTGTTAAGCCAAGGGAATGTGGTTTGTTATCAACATGCTTACAATGAGAATACACAATGAATGGCAACTATCAAGTGGTCCACCACGTGGAGCACTACCAAAAGGACACCTGGCAGCACCTATACTCCATGAACTCACCTTGAGAAGCAAGTAAGAAACACTATATGTATAACAGGAGCTTCACATTGAAGGTAACTAAAGAACCCCAATCTACACCACACATACATACCCATTCGACTCTATACTCCTACACCGATCACTGATTACCACGCCGGAGGGGTTATCCGGCCAACGCCACGGGCAAATTTAACTGCAGCTTCTTGTTGCAGGAGCCCCAGTCCCTGGATGGTCCAACTGTACGCAGAGCCCCGATCCACTTTCATCTAGTGCGGAATCCGGTACGCACAACCTCTATTTCTATACTTCGAAAATGAAGTACATAAAATAAAATGTAAGAAATATAAATGACAAAAAAAATAGAAATCAATTATCTTTAATTTGAGTTTTAAATCCTTTTATAATGTAGCCATGAATGGTTATTAATAGGTAAACATTCGTAGGAAAAAAAACTTCCTAATAACTACCATATCCTTCCATCTTCCACACTTCACACTCTATGATCTTCCACTTCATCTCTATGTCTCCATAACTTCCTTTAACCTCCAATTCATGCTTCATGTTCTCTACTTTGTCCTCAATTATCCTTTCACATGTGTTTAATGATTTATAATTTCTCATAACCTCTAAATAAATAGGAGAATGCCACATGTCCTGCAATTATTTAGATAATAACTAATAATAAAATTATTTATTTATAGTACCAATATTACCCCCCTCAACTAGGGATGGCCATTCAACCGAACCAAGGGACCCGAACGTCCCGATAATAAGAGCGGTTTTTTTTTTCGAAAAATACCCCCGACGGGCCGGGGATAGTATTTGAAATTAAATCCCCGATTAGTTTCGGGCTGGGGACGAGGATCACTTTCACAGCCCCGGACCCGACCCGTCCTCGGCCCTGTTTCTCCTCGAAATGAAATTACCATAACACCCCTCTGTCTATTTATATATATAACCCCCTCTATACAGTCTGATCTGATCTGTCTCTCTCATCACTCTCACCTTCACTCTCACTCTCTTTCTTCTCTCCGCAGTCGGCTCTGCCTCTCGCCGCCTCCTCCTTCTCCAGGACACTGTCGCCTTCTCCTCTGTCGCCTCCTCCTCCTTCTCTTCCGATCGTCCTCCTTCATCGTCGCACTCACAGCCACCCATCGCCTCCGAATCTCTGATCGTCCTCCTCCGTTGTCCATCGCCACTGTCTGCGACGTCGACCGTCCTCATTCGTCCACCATCGCCTCCTCCGTCGTCCATTGTCGTCGATAGTCCACTCTCTCTCTCTCTCTCTCTCTGTAACACAGATCTCAGATCTATTTGTATTTTTTTTTTTTTATGATCTGTTGATGATTGGGGATGTTGTTGATAGGGGATGATGATGATGTTGTTATTGATTGTGTTGTTGTTGATTGTGTTGCTGTTGAAACAGATTTGGGGGATGGGAAATCTTCGAGGTCGGGGAAACCCGATCCCCGTTGGGCGGCGGGGGATGGTGGTAGGTTCCCTGTCGGGGATCGGGGCCGGTGCTGAGAGATTTTCACAATCGGGCATCGGGGACGGGGAGTGTGATCCCTAGCCCCGCCCTACCCTTTTGCCATTCCTACCCTCAACTCCTCTTTCAGAATGAGGAATCTCGAATTCATGAAGGGTTGTACATCAATTCAGATCATATTTGGCAATTAATTAACATATTTGAATGGAGACATATGCATTTGAAGGTTCTTTCAACATGATTCATTTTTGTTTAAAAAAAAAAAAACTAAAACCTTGTTCCGAATGTGCTCATAGCATATTTTAGAAGCTTTAAAAGGCAAATGCTTAAAGATGATTGTTTTATTAGCCATTTTATCAAAATTAAATTTTGATGCAGCCCAAAGTCATGGCATAATATAGTCTTGGAAATTCAAATGCTTTGGCATTTTCAATAATGTCAAATATTTTAAATTCGTCAATAATAGGTTGATCATCATCTTTAGTCACTTTTGGTCTAAGAACATGTTCTTTGGCTAAATAATTTTCATCATTTATTGACAAATGGGGCTATTTTTTTTTTATTTTAGCCATTAACGACTTATGAAAATCCTCCATGTGAATTTTATTATTTTTTGGCCCAATTGGTTGTTCCATTTTAGCCATTAGGGGTGTTTTGGGAAGTTGGTAAAAAGCTGGCTTTTGGCTTTTTACCAAGCTTTTTGGCTTTTTTGAAAGTGATTTGGGAAGTTGGTAAAAAGCTAACTTTTTTTATTTTTGATTTAATATTTTTTAAAAATGTCACATCACTCCAAAATTACCAAAATATCCCTACTTAACATTTATTTTTTACTTTTTCAATTTTTTCTCATAGGTCCAAATGGTAATTTCAATGTTGCGTTTTCAAAAGTTGCCAAATGCATAAACTAGCGTTTTGGGCAGCTGGCTTTTTTGGAACATGGAGCAAAAACGTGGCGTTTTGATTTGCTTCCCAAAATGGCACTTAATGTCTTATGAAAATCCTTCATAGACATATTATTTCTATGTATTGACTTTCTAGGAATGAGTTTTTCAATCCCCTGAGCCTTTTATGGAACATCATTTGTAACCATGCTTGGTTCAACAATATGTTTTTTAGCCATGTTGTTTTCATAACTTGGATCTTTAAAAATGAATTTTTTAACCCCCGAATCATTGACAAAATCAACTTTTTCCTTTTGCCATTTTCAAAAATGAAAAATTCTAAAAACTCACCAATTCTGGCCATTAAAGTTTCGGTTAACGACTTGGCAGTGAGAGTTGACAATTCATCATTTCATTGGCGAACTTCCATATCAAATTCATGAATTTCTCTAATTAAATCGTGTCTTTTTTCTTCCACCAAAAAATATTGTGATGGATGGAAGTTTGTTTCATCAAGAAAATGGATCTCTTCTTAAAGATCCCAAAATTTTTGTTTATGCCAAAAGATTTCATCTAGGCTATTTGGAATGGATTAATCTAATTTATTTTTCATTTTTTACGCTTGACGTCCCACTGGAAATGCCAAAAATATATGTTGGTTTTTTTGACTTTCGAAGGAAAATATCATAAATGCGAGCATGCCAGCAATAATTGAAAAATCCTTACAAATTAAATTCAAGCAAATATTAAGCGATTGTGTTGACGGTTCTTTTATCTCAATGAAAAGGACTTTAAAATTACGAAGTGTAGATAAAAGAAAAATTACAAGAAGAAGGAAGGAGAAGAAGGAACATGATTGAGTAAACAATCAAACTAACCATTAATTTACCTCTACTCTTATGCTTTAAAAAGAAAGTGCATAAAATAAAGTACAAGAAATTTACCTCTATTCATATGCTTCGAAAATGAAGTGCCTAAAATAAAGTGCAAAAAATTAAGTGTATGGAATATAAATGACAAGAAAAATAAAAATCAATTATTTTTAATTTGAGTTTTGGATCCTCTTACGATGTATGGGTGTTTTGGGAACTTGACTTTTAGCCACTTTTTTAAGTTTGTAGCAAAAATCAAAAGTTGGCTTTTTGGTATTTTTTTTTTTTTCATTTGGGAAGTTGGTTTTTAGCCACCGATGAAATTACAATTCTACCCCTTATGGGTCAAAATGTGTTACATGGGTGAAGTTGTAAATATTTTAATTTGAATGGGGATAGTTTAGTCATTTCATTATGATTTGACATTATAAACAAATATTAATCAAAAAATCCAAAAATAACTTTTTACTAACTTCCGAAATCATTTGTCCAAAAAAGCCAAAAAATTGATTAAAAGTCAAAAAATCACTTTTTACCATCTTCCCAAAATAGGCTGTAGCCATGAATGGCTATTTATAGGCAAATATTTATAGGAAAAAACTGCCTAATAACTACCATATCCTTCCATTTCTCACACTTTACACTCCATGATCTTCCACTTTATTTCTATGTCTCCATAACTTCATTTAATCTCTAATTCATGCTCCATGTTCTCCACTTTGTTCTTCATCATCCTTTCACATGTGTTTAATGATTCATATTTTTTCATAACTTCCAAATGAATAAGAGAGTATCACATGTCCTACAATTATATAGATAATAACTAATAATAAAATTATTTATTTATGGTGCCAACAACTTCATAAATAAGTAAAAATTACCCCCCTTTTGGTTAGCTGATCCTCTACCCTTTTTTTCATTTAAATTTTGGTTTTATCAATATATTCCTACAAAAACAAAAAAACAAAAAACAAAAAACAAAATAAAAAATGCAAGAATTGCAAGATTTTTTAAAACTTAATTTATCAAGTCTCATTTTACATAATAAAATTTTATTAATGCATATCACATCAATTTATTCAAAAGAAAATTATTTCTGTAGCAGTATTTCAAACTAAGGCCTATTTGGTAACAAACTATTTTAATTTCAAATTAAAAAAATTATTACAAAAAAATTATTTTTTCTCTCAATTTTTTTGATATGTCTTTTTATAAAAATTATTTAAAAAATTAATTCTCCAAATAATGGTAAATGGAATTGCATGTGGTCTCCACAAGAAGTGCCATTTACCGGACAAGAATGTATTTGAGGGAAAATTTTATGATTGTGTATCATATGTTCTTTGTTATGTGATTTTTTGGTGTTATGTATTTTTCGATAAATATTATATGTTTTTTTGATAGGAGTTACGATAATTTTTAGTTGAAAAATGAGATTATGCATTTTTGTGATAATATTACGTTTTTTGTGGTATTATTACATATTCTTTAATTAGAAAATATTTGGATAAAAATGTACCACATTATTACAAAAATACATAACATTACTTCAAAATGGGTAACTTTATTTTTGAATCATAAATTATTGCAACTCCTAAAAAAAAAAAAAAAACATAATATTTATCATAAAAATACATAGCATGTGCATATGATATACACCATTTGAAGAGGTGTGTACTATAGTGGGTGTGTACTGTAGTGTTGCTTTTAGGACTGTAAATGAATAGAGTCGTTCGTGAATAGACTCAAACTCAGTTCTGTAAAGATTCATTTGAACGATTCGTTAAATTTTTATTGTGTTCGACTTCAAACTCATTAAAATTATAATAAATATACTAAAACTTAACACATTAGTTAGAATCATTTAATATTTATTTAAATAATAAAATAAATACATTATTCATGTATTAAATAATGTAAAAATATGCATAAACAATAGAATAAATATGTTATTTATAAATTTAAATAATGTAAATATAAATAATAGTTAAATTTATTTATATGTAAATAATAGCTAACTATAGATAATACATTTATATAATAGAAGTGATAGATATTATTATTTAGTAAGATATTAATTTTTTTTTAGTATATTTATATATATAGTATATATATTTGTATAATCAAAGTTTCAATTGTAAATTGTAACTTTAATCTCATATGAAAGTATGAATTTGTATTTTTGAAACTCATTAAGGCCTGTGAACAAGTTCGAGTTCGAACCCATCTTGACTTGAACTCAGTTCATTAAATTTTTATTAAGCTCGAACTCGTTAAAATCTTAATAAATAAAGCCAAACATACTAAAACTCAACTCGACTCAGCTCATTTGCAACCCTAATTACCCTGTGATTAAGTACCACATTTCAATAATAAAAAAAAAAGCTAGGGTCCCAAAATTTATCCAAAAATAGGTGTTTGTAATAGAGATTGAATTAATGAAGTGTATAATTTATATATGAAACAAATATGAAATATTGATGTAAAGTTTTAGATAATTTCTAAATTTTTATATCTGAGTCAGTAATTCTATCTCGCATGATATTTTACACACGTTCAAATAACTTGTCAGATTATCTAATTAGTGTTATGTACAACAACACTCATGATACTCAAATATAATTTTCAAAATTATAATTCTTAATAATTTTCTTTAGTTAAATTACACTATAGATCTCTTTAATAAGTTTTATTTTGATTATCGTAGTTTTAATTTAAATAATTTAATTATATACTTT
Source organism: Camellia lanceoleosa (assembly GCA_025200525.1). Lineage (NCBI taxonomy): Eukaryota > Viridiplantae > Streptophyta > Magnoliopsida > Ericales > Theaceae > Camellia > Camellia lanceoleosa. Next base: position 105,033,318 of record CM045769.1, on the reverse strand, counting down.
CGATTTTGTTATAATATAATTCTTCTATAATTTATCGTTAAATTTTAAATGGCAAAAATAAAATTAGAGAAAACCCAAGTGAAATTAATATATATATATATATATATCTAAAAAGCACTAATGTAATTTATTAATTACACTAGTGGTTCTTATAATTTCTTTTGAAGTTCATTTTGGTCACTGTTATTTTTCACACAATTTTTTCTCATTGTAACATAGAGAGGACATTGTAATCAAACTGAAAACATAAGTTTTAAATTGTTCAAATTAAAATTACGGAGACTAAAATCACACTTCAATTAAATTACAAAACTAATGGGGTAATTTAACCCTTTTTTTTATTAGTCTGCAGAAGTTGGTGTTGCATATATGTATGAGAGCACATGAACCCAGCCCTTATTTAGCAGATTGTTGTTGCACAAAGCAGTTTATCAATCACTGTCAAGTGTGTTCTTAAAAAATAATAATTGGAAAGTTACAAGGCAGAGATGAGGGCTTTGTCAAAATAATATATAAAATGATTTCCTTTGGCACTACTGTTCAAGGATCAATTTGGGAACATAGTTAAAAATTAATTTTTAATTTATAATTTATTTAAATTATATCATCTCTCTATTTGTTTTCACAAATTAAAAAAAAAAAAAAAAATCCAAAAAAATCAACTTTTAACCAATTTTTTAAAACAATCCTAAGAATGCCACAGCAAAAATGCCAACCCTACAAAAATTGAGCTGTCAGGCACAACTAGTGGTAAACAAGCTCAATTAAGTAATTTAAAATTTTAATGAGTCAATTTCAAATAAATTTTAACAAGTTTAAAACAAGTCAAGTTCAAGTAATTTAATTTTTTTAATACATATAAGCTTATCAGACATGGATCAAGCTCGACTAATTTAATTCATTTCACAGTTGTGCAAGCACACACAAAGGCATCAAAAATTGACCTAACTCGTTGTAATCAATGTTCCAAAAAATTATAACTTCCCGTGATGGCAACATTTTACAATGATTTTTGCCTCAATGATGTTATTCCATTGCCTGGAAACATCCAAACATGAGCTCACCAAAAACTCGTCAGTTTAACCACATTTGTTTTTTTTTGTCATTTTTTAATGACTCTCTTGCTTCTTACCAAATCCAACCAGGTCGATTCTGGGCTCGATATTATAGCACATGAAATTTGTGTTTATCTATTTGACTTGACTATGTTTTAATATGCCATATGGAAATTTCCTGATCACCACCAAAAACAAATGCCAAGTCAAATTTGTCATGAGAAAATGACCGAAGGGATAGCCTTGTAAAAAGGCATTCCCTTGCTAGGCGTCCTGCTTGAATTCGAGTTTTACTGTTACACTATGCAGATTCTCCTCATATTCTTTCAAAAATAATAATAAAATGTCATGAGAAAGGTTGAGGCTAGTGTGACGAACTTGGGAGAGATGGGCCAAACAAAGCTGTTGTTACAACTATTGTAAGCTATGAAAACATAAAGAACAAAAAAAATTGCCTTTATGTCCCCAGAAACGCCAAATTTTGGTTTGCCTAACCCAATTCACATGAGTGTTTGATAAAAATTTGGTAGTTTTCTTCGGGTCCCTAGCATTGTTCTTGTTGGATATGCCCATAACAGGACTTTCTGGATCCTCAAAAAACTGTGGCACATCCTCTTATCCGAGAAACTGATCAAAAGAATCTTCAAATCAGTATTTGAATTTGACAACTGATGCAAACTAACTTTTTCTTTTCCAAAACGATATCCCAAAAATGAATGAGCTTAATTTGAATACAAAGGGAAAATAAACAGAAGGCTCAGATGCAAGTGAAAATGGTTTTAAAAGCACGGAAAGTGAGTGGGTTTTCAAGCATCATGGTGCAGAATGATTCATTGGTTTGTCATCATACTTGTGCAGCCATGGTCAAGTGGGAATATGTTCTAGTAACTAATACAAAATGTATCCACAAATATTCAGCATAAAAGTACAATATGGAAACTAAATGCTTAACCTGGATCGTTAGAGGTTTCTGCTTGGGTTGTTGAGCTTTCAAAATTTTGATGGTAAACTAATGTTGTGCAGTTGTCCTATACAATTAAGAACAATATAAAAAGACAGTAAGTAGGTAGCCAAAATGATAAAGAAGTTGGGTCAAATAACCCCTTTTTTCTTTTCTTTAAGCAGATTAAAATTGTTTAAGTAGGTCTGAACCCAAATTAATCTAACAATTAAAGCAACAAGATGAAATTGCTTATAAAGTCTCCAAATGTTAAGTACAAGAAAAGTCCAAAACTAAAATATACCTTTGCTTCAGTTACTGCAATGCTTACGACATTGGGAGTAGACTGAGGTTCCGAGTAAGTTGGTTGTGGGGAAGAACAAGAAAACTGCCATTGCATCAATGCAGAAATATGTTTGTCCATCAACAACACCATATAATGAGTAAGGACCAAAAAAAAAATCCCAATTAGAAACAGGAAAAGAATCCACTTGCCTCTGAGATACAAGATTCCATATTATTGTTCCCTTGCAAGCGTTTGTTTACTGAATCATGTTCCTCGCACACAGAAGCTGCATTGAATGAAAAACAAAAATCAAAGAAAAAATTGAAATTGTGCCAGAAGTGGCATCCCACGTTGAAACCTGAGATACATGTCACCAATTTTACCTAGCTATCTTGAAGAAAAGTGACCAACTAAGATGCATATGGATGAACCTTCAAATTTTAGTCAATCATATCTTCTTCGAATAGCATTTTTGAACTGAGAGACTATGTCAAAAATTGTAGGCTTGCTTCATTTCAATAAGTGTTTCATTTCATAATAGGTTTAATTTCTAGAATTTCCTGAAGTCACATTTCATTTCTATTCTGGAGGATGAATTTCCACCTCAAGAAAACAGGATGGATAAGCAGAGAACTGTCAAAATGACCCAAAGGGTGACAAGCTCCAAAAGGAATCAGAAGAATGGATTCTCACTCTTTGTTAAATACCCCTACAAAAACCGACTTTTAGTACCACAGCAAAGAAATTTATACAACCAAATTACGTGATCTCAACGATTTGTCAGAATTGAAGTCTCTCTATCCACCCCTGGTTAGTTAGCCTATTGATATCTTCTGCATGTCTATGTGAGGGAAGACTGGGTTTGAGCCTGCTAGGGGCCCAGGGGGTTATGTGTGGAATAGGAACCCATAACTTATGGGTTGGGTTCAGGAAAAAAAATTACCCAACAACCTAAGGAAAGAAATTAAACATGGAGACTCCTGCTGAAATAAAACCGTAGTGCTCCATTGAGAACTAACAGAAACAAGGAACTGCCATTCTGAATTTTGTTGAGTATGTTTTCACACAGGTCTTGATATGAATCTAAGGGTTCTGTGCTTTATGTTGTGAAATAACGCAAATACAAACAATAGCAAGAAGAAAACAAACAATCACACACAAGAAACGACAGAGATTTATGTGGTTCGCCAAGATTGCCAACATCCAGGACTCACACCAGTTTCACTATATCAGAGGGAATGAAAAGAGAGTAACAATGTGGTTGCTACAGAAAGCAGCAATATATAGCACTAGGGTTACATTGACAATTACCAAGCTACCCTTAATACTCACAGACCCAACGCTCAGGGGGGAGGCCCCCGAACCCCCCATTGGATCAACTCGATCAAGGGCCCAGTGTCTAGTACTATTAGGCTCCATAAACCCGAACACTTTATATATCATCTAAAGCACCAAAATCTACAGTAGCTGCATTCTATGCAGATCAAAATAGCTCATTAGTCAAATATCTGTTCTGCGGTTCTCTACACTGTGAACAGCAACACAGAAAAAAACTAAGTTTTGTTTTCTAATTATTAATGCTAATGCTAGTCCCAATTGCTCTTTAGCTCATAGAATATCTAAAAGCCAAAACCTTGGCAGCAGTCCACCCATTATTATGCCTCAACAAGTTTAGGTTTCTTTACACATGTTGAATATCATATTGAGAGTTTTAAAGTTGCAACCTTAGGTCATACAGTTCAATAGCAACATGACTTGAAGCAGTTTTTAGAGTGAACCTGTATTTTCCTCACTGCCTCCCTCACCAGCCTTACTTGGAGAATTTTCTCCACTGTTTTGATATGCATCTTCAATCCTGATATGATATACCAGTAACAGCGCAAATGGTAATAAGAAGAAAAATACCTTCTGAGAAAAAATAAGAAGAATTCATCACAGTATCACAATGTTTGGCATCTACAAGAGCAATAAGAATAGGAAGTCATAAAAGTGGAATTCTATTCCCTAACCCCATATCTTCTGGATCTCCAAGAACAAAACTATCCTTCCATTACAGTAACTAAATCATGGAAACTGAAAATAACAAACAAGCATGCACAGATATAGTAAATATCTGGTTATAATCCACTGTTTATGATGTTTGAATTGGTTTGCAATCTCGTAAGAACCTTATCCATTTAGTTGCAGTTGGGCATGCATGTGTCAAAGATTTGTTCAATATAAGCCCTATATATATATAACATTTGAATGTTGCACATTGCTTCGTATACATGACAGCAAGGCCAGAGTAACCTATTTCTTTTCCATTCTTCTTTTTCTCTACACTGTAACATTATTATACCAACCACAAAAAGACGGCCTCTAACTCTATTCACCTTTACTTAAACCATACCAAACTAAGCTTTGTGTCCCAATCAAGTGAAGTCAGCCACATGAATCATTTTTCATCACTCTGTGCTCAGTTAAATTAAACAAGTTAAAATACATGCTAATTTTAAAGTCAGTATTCAACTTGTAAACAGAAGTTGATGACAAAATTCATTTATCTGACCTGATATTTTCCTTTTCTTGAATTTCTGTACATTCTTTTTGGCCTCCCAGAACAGAGGAGAATGCTCTTCTATCCTGGAGTAGGGATCAATGATATTACGAGACTGGCAAATCAATGACAAACAAAAGCTGCTTCCAACTACCATAAAGATAGAGTTGAGGAATGTTAAGATTCCTTTGGGAGAAACATCATGAGACCCCAAATTATAGGCTGCCATAGGCATACCAAGGTACAAAATATACAAATTTAAGAGGTGAACAAAAGGATAAGTTTGTAAATTGATCAAATTGGACATTTTATCTGTGGCATTCAGGTGGGTGACAGGAAACAGACTTTCTGTTGCCACAGGCCGACACTTTTATTTATAAAATGGTCAAAATAGAATACCTAGTACAATCATACAGCATCTTGGACGAACCATTCATAGTAGGTTCATTTTCCCTTCACATGGCCCAACATGAGCATGCAAACGGCAGATGTCCTCACATCCACCATACGTGCACCATATGTTAATCCTGGTAAGTGGACTAAAACCACAATGGCTAGAATTTTACCCTAGTTTATTCAAAGAAATGTCCCCCTTACCTCCTCATTCATATTTGTGACAGTGTCCTGAATCTTCTGTAAGATAATTCCAAGACTCCGCAATTCCGATTGCAATGCCTGACCGTTTGATGTTTCCAAGGAAGTCAGAAATTAATAAAGACTAACTACAAAAAAGTAAGCTAAAGTATTTTCTTTTTTCATTTTGGAAAATGAAAGTACAGAATCTCAAATTCAGACCTTTTTCTCTGTCAGTAAATTCTGTATGATCACATCCTTTGTTGATAGTGTTTTCTGAAAGTAAGGCTAGTTAAGGTTTTACACTGACAAGAAATATCCATAGCTGATATTCAATTCCTTAATCAGAGTCAATGGAAAATATGGATGTTAATCAATGGTTATATGGATATCTCTTCCATCTGTGGTTGGAAGTTGTTACTAATTTTTGCTTCTTCCAGCTGTGCTTCAAGCTGTGAAATTACTTTCTCCTTTCTTCGGAGCTCATTTTCGTCATTTCTCAGTTTACTTTCCAGGTCAGAGATTTTTTCTGCATCAAACAGTTTGAGACTCCAGTCTTATTAAAGAAAAATGAAAGCACACATGCATTAAAAACTATGGCAAGAACAATTAGCTTAAGAATAACATTACTGTTTTAAAGTCCAAATCACCCAAATTTATAAATAATAATAGAATCAAAATACCATCAAATTTACATAAGTTCAGTGTTCTGCAAACTCAACCTCATTTGATTAGAAAGGCAATCCAGAAGCATTGTTGTAAATTCCAGATTTATATTTACATATTTAACATCATTAAGAGCATGATTACACGTCCAGATAATTTATTTTTAAATACTTAACATCATTAAGAGCATGATATATTACGGCATAATACAATTAGAGATGCAAGTTAATTAAGTTGGGCAAATGAGGATTTGGAATTACCAACAAACACTTTCTCATAAGAAGAAAGCTTATCCATTTTGCTCTTTAATCCAGCCACTGAACATAAAAGCAAAGTTAATAAGGAACGTCATCCACCCTTTTCATAGATACTTGAATAGTTTATACTGAAGATCAATGATTCAATTTATGAGCAATGGAACATACACTTGGAAGTAAGTAAGTTGAGAGATCTACGTGCCTATTCCCTCTTTTTCACTCACAAGATGTTGCACATTGTCCAAAACTTGCTTGACAGAAAAAGCCTCCTTTTCTATTGAATCAAACAGTAATATATGAGCATTTATCTTCTGAGAAAGGATAGTGACCTTTCTATCGCTGGTTTGAATAGATTGTTTCATTTCAAAAGTAGAGTCCTGCAGATCAATATGACATCAATTTATGGTATAATGGTTGTATATGGTAATTATTGTGATAAATCCTTCACCATAAGATTCATATCCTTTTTTATAAGATTCAATAATTTTAAATAATATTGCATGATGATTGATAGTTACCACATAATTTATTAATCAAAGCATTTTTGCAGCTTTAACATCAGAAAGAAAAGAGAGATGAAATGTGAAAACCCTTAACCAAAGTCAGAAAGTAAACAGATCACAGAAATCCAGCTGTCATATTCCATGGCATAGAACCAAAACTTTACTTCTAACCCCAAATACAGTTGACTGCTGATTCAATGAGCTTTAAAAAATACCAGCAATGCTGAAAGTATTAGCTTCAGACTTGGGGCAGTCTTAAAAAATATGAATGCCCAATTCTTAGTTGAACGTTTATTGTTGTTTGGACCCTATAAAATTACGCAAATTTAGGCCATACAACTGTTAGACTCAAATCATGAAGCCACATATGTATGTCTATATATATATACACAACCAGTTTAGTTTAAATTAATACTTAGATGTAGCTTCTTAACTATTGTACTTTGTTTTTCTTCAGCAAGGTACAAATTTAAGATTTTGGCATTCAACTGTCTAATTGGTTCACTCAATTTCAATTTCTCAAACACAAGACTGTTAAGGTTCGCAAGTTTTCAAATCAAAATTATAACAAGTTTAGCATATACAAACCTCGTAAACTTTTACAAAACTTTCCCTTGACTGGAGTAAGTTATTTATAGTTCCCTTCAACTCTTTTTGCTTGTTTTCAAGCAAAGCATTGTCACTCTGAAGGTAGCTCACCTACATTGATTTAATTGAATAAATAACAAGAACTAAATAGTAGTTAAGGATGGGGATCTTGTCAAGTTCAAAATCTGAACTTACAGTCATGTTAGGGTTCGTGGGGCTCACAACGGCTCCTGTGTCAATAATTTAAGCCGTGTATTTTGTAGAATCTTCCATGTATATATCAACATCATTCATGGAAAATATTAGGTCCATCCAATAATCATAACAGTTTTATTTTATCACGTTTTTCTTCAAAATGGTCTATTTTTTAGAGGAAAGAAAAAAAAAAATTCCGGAGACAAATGTGATAAAATGAAATTATCAGATAAATCTATTTTTTTACATGAATGATATACACAGAAGACTACAAAATAAACGGTTCAGATCGTCAAAACAAAACGGTGGTAGGATGGTCAAGTTCAGATTTTGAACTTGAGAGAAGCTCAATCCTTGGGTAATCAATTAAACAGGAAAGTGTCGCAATCAATCATTCACTTTTACTTGATCTTTAACAAGATTTTGTACGAACACAAATTGCAAATTTCACTGTATCAATGAATTATAGACCTTTCTTTCGAGTTTTTGCCGAAGCTCATTGGACAAAGCCAATTCCGCTTGCAATTCCGTTAGCTTTCTACCAAATTCCTCCTCTGTTTGCTTTTGTTTCTAGATTCAAACATCAACACATTGCTATAAATTTCAATATGTATATGAGAGTCTAACAATGTGTAGCTGAAGAGGTATTGAAATTGGAAACGAAACCTGAATTAAAAGGTTGAGTTGTTCAGTGGAAGATTGTTCTCTTTCCTGAAATGTACATGGAGACAGATAAGAAAAGGCGTCGAGACCGAGAGAGAGAGAGAGAGAGAGAGACTCACTCTGAGTTCACGAACTTCAGTGACTAGGGCTCGAAGCTGAAGCTTGAATTTAGACAATTTGAGCAACTCCATTTCCCCGCGAAATTTCCTCTCACCCTAAAACATTGTTGTCTGGGAAAAACAAATGGGTAAATTCCACCCATCCTTGTTTCATTTTGCTTTGTATAGGACCAAGTTTGGAAAGTTGGGTATTTAATTTTTTTTTTTACCTATTTTAGCTTGGCTACAATAGTTATCTGTGGAGAAATAATTGATTTATATTTTGAAAAAATTACCAGTAAATCCTATGTGGTAGAATGTTAAACCATTTAGTCCTACAAATATTCTTATGCACCATTTAGTCCTATTATTTTGGCAGATTTATGGGGATGTGATTTCATTCTATTTGATTTGACTTCTATACCCTTCCATGACTGTTTCTTTTAACATTAATCTAGGATTTTACATTACGTATTTTTGCGTATTTTTGGGGATTGAGTACCATCAGTTTCATTATTTTAACATTCAACTGAGTTGGTGAGTGGCATTTTCACCAGGAGTGCTTATTGATTAACATCGATTTCATATTTACCATTGATTATCACGGTTATCCTTCATTGAAAATTTTTTCCTCATTTTGTTTTTTGGAGGCCGGAAACGGTTGGCACCATTTTTCCCGGTGGTCTGGTTATTTTCCGGTTGGTGAGGGTGTTGGATTGCTGTGTTCACACAGTTGTGGGTAAGTTTTTCATAACGACAGGGCTTGTTTTGTTTTATTGTTTTCCCCTCCTCCGTTGCTCTGATCTATCGCTCGGTCTTGCGATTTATCTGTTATTTACGTCGTTCTTCACCGTTCCTGATTATGTTTGGAACACAATGTATACCATGTTATTTTATGACCATTTTTTTTCCTATTTTTTATTGATTAACATTGGATTCTTACTCATTACCATTGTTTTCATCATTATATTGAATACCATTTTCAACATTATTTTTACATTGTTTTCCAGAATTGGTCATAGAGGCAGTTATTGGTGAAAACGCTGTGTTATTAACATTTCTCTGATCTGTGTGTTCGGAATTTTTTGTTATTAAAATTGTTTTTCAACAGTTTTTAATTTGTCGGAATCGATGTGTAACATGTTTTTTGTTGGCCATTTTTCCTACTGTTTTTAAATTGATTAACATTGTCTTCTTATTCATTGACATCGTCTTCCATCATTTATTATTGATTTTTTTTTTAAACATTCCTTGACATTGGTTTTCACCATTTTATGGAGGCTGGAAATGGTGACCACGCTGTGTTTTACACTTCTGTGGGTCATATTTTACAAACAAGTGTGTGTTTCGTTAGTTCATTTTTGCAACCTCTGTGTTTGTGGTTCATGTCTGCGATATGTCAGTGGGTTGGCATCGATTAATTACAGCAATTTTATGGATAGCAAAACTGTTTTTGTTATGTTTTTTGTCAGGTATGTTGCCATAATAATGGGTTAAACAAATGTGTCACAGGTATGGACGGAGGGATATTGTTGGTGTGTTCGTATGGTTTAGTCAATGTTCTTATTCGATTGCATCAAGATTCGTCATTCGTTCAGATTGTGGATGAAATTTGTGCGAAGTTTGATGGATTGGTACCAGCTGTGGTGTGTTTGATGTTCGATGTTCCCGGGTACAAGAAATTTAAAGTGGATAGTGATGATGATATTCAAAACATGTTGTGCCTTGCTAAGTCATTTGGAATAAGTCACATTGAGGTTCTCATTCAGGAAACTAGTGTTGGTGTGGGGGTAGTTGTGGATTCTTTGGATTCCATGGAGGATGGGGTTATCCCCCGAGATGGTAGTCGGAATGTTTGTGTGGATGAGCAGATGGACTTACTACCAACATATTGCCCGAATAGATCGAGGACGTTCTTGTCGGCCCAATGGGCATATGGGATTACCCATGTGGGACAATTGTTTGGTGGTGGAGCAGGTGAATTTCGTGAAGTTCTATGTAAGTATGCCGTTGAACGTGGATTTCAATTCAAGTACATTAAAAATGATTCCGTTCGAATTACAGCAGTGTGTAAGTTTGCGGTGTCAACAAAATGTTTGTGGTCAGTTCATGCGAGGATGTTATCGTCATCTGGGGTGTTATGTATTAAGAGGTTTGACAGTGTACATACTTGTGGGGCTGCTGTACGTACATGTAGGAACCCTCGCACAGGGTCTGAGCTGGTGTCTGCTGTTGTTGCGGATAGAGTGCGCGATAAGCCATTGACGCGCCCTACCGACGTTATTTTCGACTTGAAAAATGATTATGGTTTGGACATTAGTTACCGGGTTGCCTGGTTGGGTGTTGAAAAAGCGAGAGGTGAAGTTTACGGGGATCATGCCACGTCGTTCGATCAACTCAGGTGGTATAGTGATGCTGTTATGCAAAAAAACCCAAACAGTTACATTGACCTTGATTTTGATCAAAAAACCGGGAAGTTTGTTCGATATTTTATATCGTTTCGCGCATGTATAGATGGGTTCAATCATTGTCGGCCTCTGCTATTTCTGGATGGAACGTTCTTGAAAGGTAGGTTCAAAGGTAATTTACTTGTGGCTACTACTAAAGACGCCAATCAAGGTAATGTTTTCATCTAGCTTTCATCTGCAAAGTTCATGATTATTTGATTTCATTTAAAAAAATGCTTCGTAATAATTTTGGGTGTTAGTTTTACATATTTACTTATGCCAGACTATTTATGTTGTATGTTTGTTTGTAGGATTATTCCCGGTAGCCTTTGCTATTGTTGATTCAGAAAATTCAACCAATTGAGAATGGTTTCTTCGTAATTTGAAAGAAGTTGTTGGGGGTGGTCGAACATTAACATTCATATCTGACCGTCACATCGGGTTAATACACTCCATACCAATAATTTTCCCTTCTGCGCATCATGCGTTTTGTTTGTTGCATCTCCAAATGAACTTGCGGGATAGAATGAGATATGTAAATGCGTCGCACAAAATTGGGTTGATCATGAAGTTGAGGAATGTGCCTCTGGCGCTTGCTACTTGCTTCAAGGAGAAATTGGAGGTACTGAAGAAGTCCAGCCCAGCTGTGATTGAAGATTTTCTGAAAGACTTGCACCCAAAACATTGGTCTAATGCGTATTTCAGGTATTCACAGTCCGTGTAATGGGTTATTTTGTATTGTTACGGCCCGCATGTTTCTTTGTAATATGTTTTTGTTATAATTAATGCTCCTTGTGAATTATTGTTTTGTCATTTTTAGTGGCCAGATGCAGGGGAGATGTGCTCGAACAGCCGAAGTCTTTCAATAATTGGGTTGGACAAGCTCGTCATCTTCCTATTACTAGATTGGTTGATACGATAAGGGGTCAAATCATGGAAGCGTATGTCGGAGCCTTGAGTTAAATGCACTAAATGGGGCGGTGTAATATCTTCAAAAATGGAGAAAAAATTGGTTGCGACCTACAACGCAAGCCATGGTGTGTGAGCCAAGCAAATGACGATGTGTATGAGGTTCACTCCCATCCGTCGGTGTTGGTTGACGTTGTCAAGAAGGCATGTTCATGTTTTCAGTGGCAGATTAATGGGTTTCCATGTTCCCATGCGGTTGTTGCATTCCGTAATAGTGGGAGAAACATTTATGAGTCAATTGAGTCCGCATTTTACGTTGACAGCTTTCGAGCTACTTATAGCGGAACTATATTCCCCATTCCAACAGTGGAGAGGCCGACGTTTAACCCAAATGATTATTTGATAGCACCGCCAACAGTCAAGCGTCCTCCCGGTAGGCCCAAACGAAAGAGAATTCCATCTAAGGGCGAGGTAGTGCAACGTATACGATGTGGGCGTTGCGGAAAATTAGGCACGCACAATAGGAAGACATGCAAGAGCCAAATTCTGAGCGGTCTGCGATGTGGTTTAATTTTTTCCCTCCACAAAATGGGGTTTAATTGGACTACATTTCTATGTTTCCGATCTATTTTTGACATTGTATTACAATCATTCATTTACTTTTTGTTATGTTTTTATTCACTTTCGTGGTAATTTACTTCTCTGTTTGTCATGCGTTTAATTTCAGTGGCCACTGTTGAACAATCCAAAACACTGGATCTGTAACACCCAACTACCGTGTCCAATGTTTTTTAATGTTTGGATGTATGTTGCATGTCTGCAATCTAGTGTAAGTCAAACACTAAACGCATTACAGACCCAGTTTTACCAAATTATTCTACTGTCCAATTATTCTACTGTCATGCCATGTTAACCATGTAGCCGATTTATTCTACCATCCAATTATTCTACTGTAATGGCCAATTATTCACTGTCATGCCATATTAACCATGAATCTGATTTGCACACGTGAAGTTATGTAGTTTCCAGACCAGCCTTACTCCCACAGTGGCAAAACAGATTCCACAATTTCACTTTGATAGTGTAGCCTCCTGCAATGAGTGGGTGTATATCTGGAAATCATTGTATGCCATGCTCAAACGAAGTTAATGTACCATAATTCTGCTGTTGACAATGTAATGTTGTCTGTACAACGACATCTAAAATGGGAATGGGCAAGTATTCTACTTGCATGCCATATTAACCACGCAGTGAGTAAAACAAGTTCACTCCCACTGTTGCCAACGGGTTTCCAAACTGACTTTGAATAATGTAACCTACTGTGAACATCATATCACACACACACACGAAGGATCGTAAGGCATTTTCAAACAATGTCATGCCTAAGCACATGAAAAATTAAACATACATGGAGTAAAATTCTATTTCCTATTCTATTAAGGACAGCACTACACATCTTCACCATACAACAAGGAAAGGACAATGGCCTACTAGTAGACGTCAAAGAATTACTTTTCTCACGCGTAATGTTCAAACGTGGTAATATGGAATCCAAAAAGCTTTATCCATTGTTTGCCAAGTAATATCAACATTTAGCTCCCCCCAAAAAAAATTGTTCAAACCAACGCCAAACATTCTTTGCCTTTGTTTTGACCGATAATAAATAAACATATGACAACTAACCACTTGAAATTCCAAATCCTAAAGTTCTATCCTGCCAGAATAAAAAAACATCTATGTACGCTTGTAAAAAGGCAAAAAAAAACATCGTAACCATGTCCTTCCACATTCCGCAATGAGCAACGTGAATCGCCTTCTGATGTCCTACCACGCAATCCTCTGCCTGGGTCACTCAGGAACATCTCCACCATCGCAGCTCGTAGCCCAGTTGGTGTCAGTCCGTCCATCGTAGTATCGACTTCTGCCCCACGAATGAACTGCCTAACAATGAAGCATGCGAAAATTCCGCAATCCGACCTGCACGCACAGAAACCGATACCAGCGTCACTTACATAACAAATAAGCAAAACAGTCAACTCATTCTAATATTACAATTACTTACGACTCTGGCTCTTGTTGTGGACAATCCGCAACAGATATGAAAGCCCCATCAAAAAGGTGTGCCCCGATGCCCTCAGCTGTAACTCTTGGTTTCACAAACTTGTTGTGGTGTTCGACCACCCATTCCTTCTGTTGATTTGCAACATGTTAGTGCACATACGTATTTGGTAACATTTAAATTAACAAACATTATAATCCATCAACCATTGGCATTCATAACTCAATCGATTAAACTAAAAATTTTATAAGAAACATATAACGTTTAGTACTGTACTTACAACTTTTAGGGCCTCATTGTAATGCTCATCATGCACTCCACATCTTGGCCTCATGGAGTTGTAATGTTTCCAATAACCACTTTCTGAATCGTGTGCCATGACTGTCCAGTGTTTTGCATTGTAGATTGGGAATAGCGTGTATCTGCACCCTCGCGCGGCCTTCATGTGTACGTTCAAGTACTTTGTTCGTGAAAGTGCGCTGCTGTTACGCATCATATCCTGCACATTTTTCCCAAATCCATCAAAGTCGTGCCAGATTGTATTCCCAAAAACATGATGCACCATATTTCGTTCAAATCAACGCTAGTCGTGGTACATACCGAACACACACTAGTGTAAACGTATGTCGTGCCCACAAATTCTGCACTTCCAGACACTGTCTTACGCATTTCAGTCAGCATAGCAGCGTATGCATCAATTACCTGCATCAAATGTTATCCATCACAGCAGCGTATGCATTTCAGTGCACTTTTAATAACAACTTTGTAAATGCATTTGCAGTATGTCTTTATCTTTTTCGCCGCGATTAAGTGACAGTACATGCATTCATTTCGTGATGATGTTTTAATTATTTCATCTGTCATTTCGTCACATACACATGAACCACAATATAAATGAAACAATGTTGACATGTCAACCTTGAGTTTTACCGGACGAAAACAAATTAATCAATAAAGTGGAAATGCTACAACACGAACTTACATTCCCATGAATGGAATTTTGCTGCACTAGGTCTTTGATGTCCGTGAAATGCACTTGTATTCCGTTATGTCCACCATCCTACACTATCAACCTACACATCATTAACCATAAGTAAGAACAATCATATCACAGATTTTACAATTAAAACATGTCAAAATGCACAACATTCAATACAAATAACTTACCCGTCCCCCTCCAAACTGTACATTCTATCTAGTAGTTGCTTGTCTTCATCCTTCAACATGTTCCACACAGTGTGCCTTCTGTTCATGCCAAATCCATTCCAGGTTTTTCGCTCTACCACGACGTCCTCAACACTGTAAATCACCCCGGGCTCAAATGATTTTCCTAATCTCACATTCGCACTAGCCTGTTGTCGCCCAAAAATGGCTGGATATTCATAGTCGGACAACCTAAATTCCCGTCTTGGTTTTGTTTTCACCCGTTTGACCAGCGACGTTATTTTTGGCCCTGAACTTGTTGCAGCGTTTGCGTATTCACAACCACCCATGCCAACGACAGCTGCCCTAACATTTACATTTCCATCTGCTGCTTGTTCATTTTTTGGACTGCAGTTACCATCCACAGTCGGAAGTACATTCCCATGGGCGAAGTCAATCGTTAAATCTTCAATCCCAGCTTCATGCTCACCAATCTCTAATTCGGTGGTGTCAATGTCTTTGGGTTGGCCTACAGGAGATGCAGATTGCTGTGCACTTTCTACACTCGTGACGTGGCCAGAACCACTCACTTTTCCTGAAATACTGTTGCTTCGTGTTCCCTGATTTGATCCATCATTTGCAGCACATTGTGTCACCTCGTGCACCTCAAAATCATCAAGACTATCCTCCAAGTTACTTATTTTCGACTCCAATCGTTGTACCACCTTGCTGAGCCGTTCAATTTCAGAATCTTTTTCGACAATAACACTATTTAAGTCCAAAAACATATTTCCAGCATGCCTCCCGAGCAATTGTTCCATCGTTTCGAGACGCTTCTCCAGTTCATGCACCCGTGCGTCTTTACTCTTGACTTCGCTCTCCAACTCAGCAATTCTGGCATTACACGATCTCAGTTCATCGTTCATCCTCCCTTGTTTTTCACCCACGGCTTCACCATCCGGAGTGCTGGACAGTTCTAGCAGATCTGGGAACAAGACTGGCCACACTTCCCCACTTGCTACTATCTTCCCACCCGCCTTATTTGGTTGGTGTTGCGATATTTTATTCTCGTCCTTGTCTCTACCTTTCATTTCGATGTTACCAGCATTTGTCGTATCCACCTGCCAACAATTGAAACTAGCCTCGACGCTTCCTACATCATTGGTCTGAACAGCAGCCACACTCCCCTCGCACACTTGAGCTGGATCCACAACCATCCTACTTGTATTACATTCGTTGAGCTCATTCGTTGCGGCAGTCAGTTTCAGAATATGACACTCGCTGATTGTCCCTATAAGTTTCCCGCACTGTACCTGGGAATTCAGAACATTGGGGGAAAAAAAAATTATGTCCACGATTTGGGTAAACAAAATTAAAAAATTTAAACAATTTAGTTCCCCACCTCAACGCAGCCTTCTTCCGTGAAATTTAGCAATTTCAGTTTTGCCACAGCTGCTGCAATGTTCCACCGACAAAACCTTGGCGTCACGTTAGGCCGCTCCGGGGTGATGATGTTTGAATGTTCACAAATTAGAAATTGAAATCAAAACAATCAAACATTATCAAATATCCCCACGACTGCAACAGATTTTGAACTTATTAAAAATTAAATCATCTATGTGTTTTGTGACGTTCATATTTTACATACCAGCAACGCTACGACACAACCGGTCACTTTCTCCGGCCTGTGGTACATCTCATTTAGAGAGCCAATCAACGTGTTCCTTATCGTTGCAGTCCAGTTGTAATGACCCGGAACTGTATGATTTAATTATTGGTAATTAATGATGTGTTAGTATAATTTAATTGAAGAATACCTGTTTGATTTAGAAAATTATCTGTTAAGACCATGACTTCGGGATTGAAATTGAAGACCGTAATGGGTTCAGGAAATGAAATTGAACATGTCTATGTGATACCGGGAATTTTTAGAGGCTTTTGAGGAAATAAATTGAAGACTGAAATTTATCTGATTTGCTAAGTTCCGTTTGGCTCAAATGTTTTGGCATAGTTGTTATAAGCAAACAAGGGCCTTGTTTGGCTCACGTTTTTGGCTCAAATTGATTTTTATGGTGTATATGTTATATATAGAATATAGATAAGGATAGACTTTGTTGACTCATTTGACTCAAAAACCAAAGAGAGAAATATCTGGAAGAGAGAAGAGAGAAAACCGTGAGAAGAGAGGAGCAAGGGAAAGGAAGAGAAAGAAAGAGAGAACCAAGGGAGAAGAAGGGAAACTCAATCTTAACTCCTCCAAATTAAGTGGTTAAGGTAAGATTTTTATGAAATTGATTGTTAATCCTTGGCATCTAGCATGTTGATCTCAAGATTATGGCACGAGTCATCATATTTGAGAAAGAACCTCCATGGATGTTAGGGAATGAAGCTTCATGTGCATGATTATGGTTTTTCATCTTAGTTCATGGGTTTGATCTTGTTAATGATCCATATGGGTTTTGAATTGAAGTTTTGATGTTGATTTAAGATGAGTTTCAAGTATTTTGGGTTATGAAATTCATGTAATGGAAAGTGATTCTGTAAAGAGGAAAATGGAAGCTTGGAGAAGAACCAGAAATTCAGAGTTTTTGATGTCCGCTCGGCGGAGAGGTAAGCTCGGCCTTGAAAACACCTCCCGTTTGGACATTTTCTTGATCGCTCGGCGGCCAAAGTGGCGCTCGAGCGGGAAGGCCTTTTTCCAGGAAAATTTTGGGGAAGTTGCATACTTGTTTTTACCACGTTAATTGTATCATTTAGCATCTTGAGCATGTAATGAACATGAAATGAAGTAAAGAACGAATGTAATGGCACGAATTAAAGTGAAGAAAAGGAAAGAAAAGCATGAATGGTTTAATGTATGATGATAATGAATGTTAAGGAATGTTTTATAATGTCAATTGCAGGACAAACCTCGAAGACCGTGCAACCGGTATTGGAAACCCACTATGAGTAACGTTTCTGTAAAGTTATGTTATTATGAATTATGTTTAAAAGTGATATGATATGTTTGAAAAGTGATTTTAATCTGTGAACGAATGTCCTTATTTGCAATCTAGCATGGTGTCCATGGATAGTTAGGTCATGGGTGCGACATGAACATGCAGACTCATGATCTGATCAGTCATGGGTTAGGGCATGAAGATGAAGGCCCATGGCCAGTCACGAGATCTCGTAGACTATTAGACTGTTTAATTGTTAGACTGTTATGAAAGGTTATGAAAGGTTCTGTGGATTACGCCATTAATGACTGTTGACTGTTTATGACTGTAAATATGAAATGTTGGAATTCGTTCACTAACCCTTTACTTTAATGTTACTTGCTGAGCTTTAGCTCATTGTTTGTATTTATGTATTATAGGTGAGCATTCAGGTAGCCAAGCCTAGGCGGAGCCTCGAGCTGAGCCGCCGTTTTGAAGCCTAACTAGGAGTTTTGTGTGCCTCCGAGCTGGGGCTAGGCCTGGAAGGTCGTGAGAGAGTTTTATCTTTTGTTCTTTGTGACTTGTACTTATGTAATGTTCTTGATCATGTTATGTAATTAACATTTTTGGCATGTATATACACTTGTTCATATAAATGCACAGCTCTTGGACTATAGTTTTGCATGTGCTTCCGCGAGCCCCATTTTATTTTATGTTATGTATAGAAAGGCCTGTGGTAATCTAGGATTACTGGCCGGTCTCGTCGCCAAACCTCTCGGGACGGGTTTGGGGCGTGACACCAGTCATACTGTTTCAGCGTCTCCAGCTTATCGATCACACGAACAAATGCCCAACCTATATGCTCCCCGGTGGTTGCGAAAAATAACTTCACACAAACATATAGGCACACCAGCTTAGCCACATCTTCTTCGTCTTGTTCTGTATGACCACGTATTGCTTCTCCCAGCAAATCTTTTATAACTTTTGAAGCTATCCGGGTAACATTCGGATAACGTCGCTGAATGAAATCAGATGGGCCCTTCCCACCTTGTGTAAAATCCAACTTCTCCTTCCCACATTGTACCCCGAATATTAACCTGATATCATTATTCCTCATTGGCAACTTAGCTCCACCAATGTGGAACTTCACGTCGTTGGGGTTGTAACATTGAATGATTCGACAAACCGTTGCATCACACTTCTTGAACGCTTTTGGATCAAGCATATGAACACGAATAGCATCTATCATAATTAGAAGGGAGTTTTCTGCAGCTGTCTAATGTGTCCGTCACGTAACTCTAATTCAAGCACTGTGCTAATCAAACCGGATATGTTGGATCGGTACATTAACTTCGACGGTTCAACATTAGCTTTGCGAACTTTGTGAACGGGCCCTTTTTTCTTTATGAATGGCAGCCTTGATTGTTTTTTGGCTGCCAGACGTGTCGATGTTTGCGGTGACTTTGTCTCACTGTTTCTTTTACCATTCCTATTTTTGCTGAGTTTACATGTACATTAGCACAGCAAAGCAAATCATGAAATCAATTAGTACATCATTAGTTGAACATTAGTCAAGCATTTAATAACCATGTAATATCAGGCAGGTAAAATAGTTTCTGTCATTAACATGCCGTAGCAACGTTTGTTTGAACAACCGATTGGATAACACAATTTCTGTACGTATTAGATGTAACACCACAAAAACAATGTATTATCACGTGCAAAGATAGAAAGTTCACTATTTTCCCTTTGCATATAGAAAACATCGAACGATACTCACGTACTGATGCAAAACCCAACCACAATTGCAGTGCACAATTACTTTACCTCTAACTAGATGATGTTCCTTAATTAAAAACAAACTTACACATGCGTTATTAGTTCACTTCCAATTGAATGTTGCGTAACACATTACATCAATCCATCACAAATAATCACACACCAAAGACCCCCACAATAAAACTACCCCCCATCGGAAACATAAGCCTAACTTGATCAATGTAAAAACCCTATCAATTCAAACCAAATACACAGATATCCATACAAATCCATAAAATGCAGGAAAATATACACCAACAACAAACAGCAAACCTACACCCCAAACCCAATTACAAACATTACATTAACATCATATTTACTTCGAACAAATATACACTACCAAATAGTCAAACATACGACTACTTTGATCAACCTAAAAAACCTACAAATCCATACAAAGCAGGGCCATATACACCAACAACAAAATAGCAAACCCAGAGGCCAAACCCAATTACAAACATTACATTAACATCAAATTCACTTCGAACAAATATACATTACCACATAGTTTAACATATGACTACTTTGATTAACGTTAAAAACCTACAAATCCATACAAATTAACCCCACAAATGCAGGGCCATATACACCAACAACCAAATAGAAAAACTACAGAACATACCCAACCATAAAATGACATTGACGTTCCTTTTTACATTTAACAGAGACACATTACCACATAATCAAACATGCGACCGGATAATACACACATCACGTTTTCGGCAATACCCAACCACACTAACACTACCGAAATCTACGATCAACATACCTGGAGACATTATCGCCAACCACAGTCACTTCTACGCCTTTACGGAATGGTTTACCAGATGACGTTACCAAGCAGAACACTATCACAGTCTCCCAGTTCGGTGGTATCGATGTATCAACAAAAAGGGAGAAGGGTGGTTTCGTATTTGTAGGGTTTCTAGTAAAATTCAATTTCCTATTCTATTATCCCAATCCACAACGAATTAACATTGCCAATAGCGAAGCTTCAACTGCAAGGCCTAACATTACACCATTAACATTGGAAAACTGTGCAATCTTCCATCCACGTCTCTTCGTTTCCGCTTTGCTCGGAGAGAGAACAAACATCAATAAACTAGGACGTTTGGGCTTTTCAGTAAATTCCACATTGGACCATTCCTTAATTACCATTATCACACGTTGTTAAACAGAGTCAAACAATTGGGTAATGTTGTCATTAACACCACATTGGGACCATTTGGATTATAAGAAAAAAGGTAGGACCAAATGGGTTAAAAGATTGGGAATTGGGATTTATTGGTGCATCTCCCATTATAATTGATTTGATGATTGTGAAAAAAAATATAAAATAATTATAAATTAAATGTGACATTTTATTTTATTGAATATTTTAAATTATTATTATTATTATTATTTTTTTTTCCGTTTTCATAGGATATTTTAATCCAACTCTCTTTTTAAACTCCCATAGTTACTCTTTTTTTGTTATTTTGTTGAACAAAAGGTAACTAAAATATTTTTGTGTCATTTTTTAAAAAATGATTTATTTTAAAAAATTTGGTAAGTCAATTTTTATAAAGTTATTTTTTACTCACTATATTTTCAACATAGTCTTCATTTGGAAAAAGTTAAAATAGTCTGACTTTTTTAACTTTTGTGAAAGAAAAAGTGTAATGATTATGGTTTGAATGTGTATAGCTAATTTTGTCTTTTGTGCTTTTTTTAATCAAAAATCCATTGCCAAACATAGCTTTAGTCTTTTTAAATAAATATCTTATCTCATTAAAAGTCATAAATGAAACTTTATTGAATCAAAATTTCTCTTTTAAGTAATAAAATATTTTTCTTTCAAGTTTCAACCAAACACGAAAAAACAAAAACAAAAATAGTTTTTCTGTGTAAAATCAATTTAAAAAATATTTTACGTCAAAATAAATATGACCTATAATTTATACCCTTTGAATTAGATTTTAATATGATTTTTATGTCATTTATCTCGTTATCGTTTTAGTTGGAAAAACTAGTTCAAACAAATTTTAGATGGAAAAAAATTATGTACAACTAATGTGAGAATTTTGACATTGAATTTTTTTTTGAATTATATTAGTGATCTTTATATTTTTTGTAAATTTTATTTTGGCCTCTCAAGTTTTGTATATATATTTATTTAAAATATTAACAACTAATGAAAAGATTATATTAAAATAAAATGTAAATAGATTAGTTAGAACTACATAGATGAAACTGAAATTTCGCTTGATCAAAAGGCATCAACAGTATAAATTTACCTATAAGAGAAAACAAATTAAAAGTCATTGGAAAAAATATTTAATGACAACATGATTGAAATAAAAAACGAAATTCACAAAAGGTGAATCTCACCCATTGAATTTACTAAAATATATACTATAATTTTCTTTTTTCTGCCTTTATTTCCTTCATTGTTTGCCATTGACCACCACTCCACAACCCTGAGATTCTTTTGTCTTTTTTGGTTACCCGCACCCCTTCTTATGCTCTTCTTCAATACCCTACTCCTTTTCCCTTCCCTCTCTTTAACCATACATATAATTTAATCGATCCAAACCATAGCCACTTGTTTGCAAAAACAATTGAATGGATTTTGTGAGTGTGAAAATGCAGGGGTGCAAGAATTGAATTGGGGTCTAAATGTGAGTGGTATGCTCAATCTAACGGGTACTTATGTGTAGATCCTAATAAGTGAATTTATTGTTTAATAGGTCCTATGGAAAAATTTGTCATAAAAAACATTACTAATTGTAAGTTTTAACGGCAATTAATAAAAATCGTGACAAAAAAAAGTCACTAATTGTCAATTTTTAGTGACATATATAAAAAAATTTCACAAAAAAAATTATTTTTAGAAACAATTTTACTAAGACTTATTTTCAATAGGACTTGATGATAATTAAGTCAAACTATTAGGACCTATTAGTAGTTTATCCCAATCTAATTTCTAATGCAAACAAAAGCTTGTGGTGAAAAAAAAAAAATAATAAAAAAATTGGAATAGTTCTTTCTTTGTCTCAATGAAGAGTATTTCACCATTTTTCTACATATGTGTAAGTATAGAACTGCAAGTAAAACTAAATAAATACAATAAACTACTTCATTGATGAACATATGCAGTTTATGAATCTGGATACATAGTTGTTGGAACAAAATTATGCTAAGTAAATAAAAGACATTTTATGCTTTGGAAGTTAGCTAATGTAAAATATAATGGCTTTGAGTCGAAAGAGATGCTGAAATGTGTAATGATAATGTTTGGAAAGTTGATTATTTTAGTAGGCTAAAATAGTTTTGTTTGGAAAGAATATTATATATATATATATATATTATAATTGGATGTGATGTTTATAAAAGAAAAAGTAAAATAATTATGAATTTGATATAATATTTTATCTTATTAATTATTTTACCGTATTTTGTCTTTTAATAATATTTTAATTCAAAAAATCAAAAAGCCTATTGCCAAATACTCCAATAACTCCCCATTTACCATATGATTAGATTGAGATCCTCCTAAATTGTTGTATTGCATCTTGCAACCATATTTTCAATCGCCGTTAAGCCACCACATTGTAACCTCCTAGCTAGGTTTTAGGAATTTGAAAAAGCAATCTTGCTATGTGGGTGTATGAATCTTTTCTTTCGACCAGTCCTAGGAATGGTTTGGGATAGTCTAAATAAGTGTATTTTTTAACTTTTTATGAAATATGAGTTAGGTTTGAAATGGTGTGACTTAAATAAGATGATGTGACTTAAATAGAATAATAATTTTTTAACCTTTTTAAATTATGACAAATAAAGCATTAGACACGTGCCAAGTCCTTGAACTACAACATTTTTCTCATGTTTATCATTGTCACACAGTTACATATATGGGGACATGATTACTAATCACATCCTATAAATCAAGAGTTGATATCCGCTACCTTAGACCAATTCCTCTCATTCTTTGCCGCAAATGGATAAGGTTGGGAAAACCTTTATTTGTTTCTTCTTAACCATAATTAATGTCACATGATGGCCTTTCATTGGTCATGCCAAATAGGGTATAAGCATCACCGTTACCACCCAAATTTTGTCGGGGGAGTAGTGGTGAGGATGGTGAGAGATGGCAAAGGAAATAGAGGCGGTGACAAAAAAAAGATTGAAAGGAGTGACTAGGGCAATTTTCAAAAAGAATTGAAAGAAATGAGGATAATTTTGTGCCTCCGTTTGGAAAGTGGATTGGCTTTTTGATTTTTTAGCTTTTTTGACTATTTTAGTCTGGGCCTAAAAGCTTGGTTTGGGAAGGACTTTTTGACTTTTTGAGTTTTTTTGTGAGAGAAGAATGTAATGATTATGGGTTGGATGTGATGTTTTATTTGTTATGGTTAAAATAGTCTATTTTATTTTTTGTGACTAAAATAATCAAAAAAGCCTGCAAACCCACTTTTTTTTTTTTTTTTTGATAACTCAAGGTGTCCGGGCCAGCTTGCGCGCACCTCGACTAATCCCTGGGGACCAATCCCACCGTCCACTAGCGGGGGGCCCATTTAAAGCCAGAGCAAAGCTCTGTATGGACTAGCCCAACACAAGAGTTGATAGCACCTAAGAGGTTTTGAACCTGAGACCTAGAGAGGAGCAAACTCCTAAGTCCCAAGCCTCCACCACTAGGCCAACCCTTGGGGCTTGCCTGCAAACCCACTTGCCAAACACAGCCTTTGTATTTGTGCCAAAAAGAGTTCATGCTTTGGTGATTTTTTTTGACTCTTTCACTGCTAGTAATTTACAAAAACTCCTCACTGATTGTTGACAAAATACCCCATTTTTCACTGTAATGTAGCTTCCTTTACCATTATTGCCACAACTAAAATGGTGGCTATCATTGTAATAAAGAGTTAAATTTATAGGTCGGCTTGTTTTTTCCAATCTTTATAGAATTGATATATTTATTACTTTTTATATGATATTTGGTGGCACATTGACAACCATTAGGTATTAATGGAGTTTATGGAGGTGTTTTGAGAAGTTGGTAAAAAGTTGACTTTTGACTTTTTATTAAGTTTTTTAGCTTTTGAAAAGTGATTTGAAAAGTTGATAAAAAACTGGCTTTTGACTTTTAGTTTAATATTTGTTTATTGTGTCAAATCAAATTAAAATGACCAAAATCCCTTTACTCAAAATAAGAATTTTATTTTTTTATTTTTTTGTCATAGGCCCCAATTTATAATTTCACACTTACGTTTTTAGCACTTTCCAAACCAATTTTGTTCTATTTTTGCCACTTGCGTTTTTGGACATTTTGACAAAAATGTGACTTTTTTATTTTGGTTCCCAAAACGGATGTAAAATTTACATTAATGAGTGTAAGTAACACATGAGATGGTATAATAAATATGATATTAAAAAATTTAAGAAAAAAATGAAAAAGATGAAAGCCAATAAAAAAATATCAAGAAATATCTTGAAATGTGATTCTTTTAGTTTAAATTTAATTTTTGTATAATGAAACCAATACTTCAAATAAATCTTCACCGTACATTGTTCTTTTTTAATATTTTTTTAAAATAAATATCGTGAGCACCTACCATTATTGAAAAAAGGGATAATTACAAAATAAAATAAATTTAAGACTTTAGCCTTGCAATAAAATAAATTTTGAATTTTAATAATTTAACAATAATCTTTTGATTTATTTTTAATCTAAATTATTCACGTATTTTCATTAAGTAAAATTGATGAAAATAATTATATTAGTTATTAACCTCAATATAAGTATACATAAAATGTTTAAATTTTTTTTATTAAGTTTAATAATTGAAATACTTAATTTTTCATTTATTTTACTTAACGAAATAAAGAAATTATTTTGATAAAAAAAGAAGTCAAAATTTTAAAGTTTAAATTAACAAAATAAAAAAATTATTTTGTTATAAGGTTGAAATTTTAAAATATTTTGTTTGTAATTTTTCAAAAAATAAATAAATAAGTACAACATTATAATAAATCATAATCTCATCATTACTTTTAACTTTATTAGGAATGGACTACACTAAGGACTACTTTGGAATGGTTATAATCAACTTTTTGATTAAAAGCTGCTTATAAGCAGCTTTTTTATGAGAGAAGAAGTGAGTTATAATCTGGGAAGTGGATTATAATCCACTTCCCAAAAGGGGTCTAAGTAATTAACTAGCGAAGCTTTTGAGGAAATTATGGACAATTTGGTAACTCAATTAAAAGTTTTAATTCATTTTAATTTATATTACTTCTCAAATTTTTTATACAAAAAAAGATAAAAAAGTTAAAAAAAGTGCCAAAAAAATTAACTTTTAACTAACTTCTCATATCACACTTATATGTTAATTAGCCAACTTGAATAGCGTACAAATCGTCACCACTTCTTTCCAGTCTCAAATTAAATTGGGCGGCATTGTTGTTGGGCTCAATTTCGAATTAATTTTAATGATTTAAACCGTTAATATGTAAAATTCATCGAGTCTACTGTTTTTGCAAAAAGTTACATTAATCGAATATTAATAGTTATTTGATTGGTTTATATTTGTTTTAACGACAATTATAACTTTTCAAATGAATCGTAAACACAAATATAAATTAATCAAGTGACTATAGATATCTAATTAATGTAATTTTTTACTAGAATAATATATTTAACAAAATTTATTAATTAAACAATTTAAATTATTAAATGGACCTAAAATTGGGCCTACCACAATATAATAACAACCCCCACTCCGTTTTTGGATTGGAGAGGAGTTGGCCCTATACAAATATATTAAGGTAGCGTTTGATTTAATGTTCAAAATTTAATTTTGTTTTCAAATCATGATTTGAATCAAAATTTATATTCAAATAAAATTTTAAAATATAATTTAAAATTACTTTTAAAATTCATTTTTTTTTATATATTACAAATCAATCAATCAATCACTTTTTTTCTCTCATCTCTCATTTCACATTTTATACATTAATCAATAAAAAAATACAAATTATTCCAAAATTATTTTTAAAATTCATAATCAAATAATTTTTTTAAATTATAATTTAAAAATTCAAAATTCAAAACATAATTCTAAATTCAAATCCTAATTCCAAATTAAACCAAACGAACCTTTCCCTCTATCCAAAAATCGCTCTCATTTTTGTAGATTGAATTTGTACTTGCGAGCTAGCTAGCTAGCTCATTACGTGACTCCAACAACCCAACATTTAAGTCAAATGATATTCGCATTCATGCATGGCGTACGTTTATCTTACCACCACGACCGTCGATTCCATAAAATTCCTTCTGAATGTTACTTTAAACTGATCGAACGGTGAAAGAATAAGGCAGTTGTACTCGTGAGAGTTCAGAGTAAAACAGTTGGTCATCACACAAACAGTGGACCCGCCGAGAAAACCTCACTCAAAGTCGCTTCTTTTAGGGTAAATTACAAATACTCCCTCGAGATTTAGTAAAAATACAAATTTTTTCCTGAGGTTTGAGAAATTACAAATTCCTTCCTGAAGGTCAAATTTTCATAATAAATTAGGAAAAATTAGGGGGGAATCTGTATGAAAATAAAAACTCTAGGGGACAATTTGTTATGAAAATATAAACCTCAGGGGCGAGATGTAATTTTTCAAACTTCAAGGAGGAATCTGTATTTTTACCAAATCTCGAGGAGTGTTTGTAATTTGCCCCTTCTTTTAAAGTCCCGAGGTCTCTCTCCAGTGAATACTGGTGGTGGTAGTGTGTACAGTGCGCACCAACAATCAGTCCCCACTCTCGAAGCAGATCACACAGCTGCCCCTCCTCTCTCTCTCTCCCTCTCTCCACTTGTTATCGACCTTCAAATGCACACTTTGAAATTGAACTATGGCAATGGTTCTCTTTGATTTGCAGCTAATTCATGAGCTTTGAATAACATTGAAGATAAATTTGGATTCGAATCGGATGTGATTTTGAGAATCTTCAGATGGATCAGCCGGCGATGATCAACGGCGGTGCGTTTCAGAGTGCGAGTGCGGCGCCGTACAATTTGGCCGAGATCTGGCCGTTTAGAATCAACGGCGGTGAGTCCGGAGGTGCATTGGACTTGATGAAGGTGCGGTTTGGGCAGAGTTTGGATCAATTTGAGAATGCGAGTGTGAATCGCGAAGTTTCTGGCAATGATCCGATGGTTCTGGATCACAGATTGGCTCGGAGTGGCGGTTCGAGGAAGCGGCGTGATGAATCTCCTCCCGAGAATGAGTCCGCCAAGCTTGTCTCGACGAGCATTGGCAATGACATCATCACGGTACTGCGATATATGTATCTTGATATATGCACGTTATGTATTTGTATAAATGTTTACTTTTCTATTTAGCAAGTTTTGGTTTCATTGATTTTAAAGTAGCTCTTTTTGGTTTGTAAATGATCTTATGTAATAGTGATCTGCTTGGTGATCTATATGGAATGATAAATAAGTATTAGAATGAAATAGAATTTTGATTTGGATCGTTCATAGAAGTGAATTTCACCTCATTTACGTACTAAAGGGAGTTTAGAAGTCTAACAGTGATGATTTTGGATCAATTGAACAGAATGAGTGTGATGGTAAACGCATTAAGACGGAGAGATCTAGAGATGAGAATTTTGATTACAAAGCTAAAGCTGAAGCAAATTCGAGCAAGCCAACAGAGCAGAACACAAAAACGCATGAGCCACCGAAGCAAGATTACATCCACGTACGAGCAAGAAGGGGCCAAGCTACTGATAGCCATAGTCTAGCAGAAAGAGTAATCTACTTTGATTTGAACCCTTCAACTCTGAAATAATTTTTGAAGCAACCAACTACAATGACAATAATTTTTGTACACAAGTCAATATAATTTCTTTCCAACCATAATTGTGGCACTGAGTTGGTAATTGATGGTTAATTAATCTCCAAATTCTAGAACTTCGACTAGTTTTTCTAATTGAAGTTGTTTGGTGGACAGGCTAGAAGAGAAAAGATAAGCGAGAGAATGAAAATTCTACAAGACCTGGTCCCTGGTTGTAATAAGGTGTGCATTGGCTTTTCTCAAGCTCTATCTTTTAACATTAATATTTGAAGGTTTGTTTATAGTTAAATTTTTTACTAAGCCCTCATTTGGCATGTTGGTTTTTTGGGACTACAAGGTTAAAATAGTCACAAAAAGACAAAATAGGCTAAAAAGCCAATAAGACAAAATATCACATCTAAACCGTAATCATTTCATCTTTTCTCTCATAAAAGTCAAAAAAGCCAAAAAGTCAAAAAGCCAAAAACCCAACCCATATCCCAAACGAAGCCTAAGTTGGACTTCTTTCTCTCCTTTATTGTTGCATTTTAGTAGTTATTTAATCATTTCTAGTCATAGCAAAAACGCATGTCTAAAACTTGCCAAGGCATAAGTTCTAACAAATGTCTAAACCAACCTAGCCGCTTTGAATGAGACTGATTGCTAAAGTAACGCAACTGGGGAGGAGAAACTGCAACCAGACCAATCTCAATGCCAAGAGGGCTCCACAACAGGTGCAAAGAAGAATTAGATTACATTGTTCTTGCAAAATGCTATGTGATTTATTATCTACTTAACAAAAATTAGAGTATTGGTGCTTATGTTTTTGGAGCTATTCTTCCTTTTTTTGGTTTCTCCTCCTCTTATGTTTTTTATTGGCAGAATGTGACCTAAGTCGTTGGGTGACCCTCAGGCGACAAATTTAGGGTCATTGTTCCCTCTAATTCACCGGAATCAGCTTTAACATATATTAAAGAACAATAATGACTAGTAATAGAACACACTAATATTGAGTGAGAATCTGCTACTTGTGACTGACTTGCACGATTCTCTGAATCAATAAGAATAATTACCAAGAGTTCCTTTTTTGTAGAAGAGAAAGGTATATACAACTTCTAACTGAACTAGAATTTGCAATCCTAGTTAAACAAGTACGCATTGTAAATAGTAAATCCAAATTTGACTTTAAAAATTGAGCCCCAAGTACTATAGACAAATTCTTCATGCAAAATGTATCATAAAAGATGTCTTGACTGAACCCTAACTTACTAGATTAATGGTTAATTAAATGGTAAGTTGACAAGATGTTAATTTTTTGGTTTGGTTGCAAATTGATGGGCCTATTTCTAGTTAAAAAAATGCATCAAAGATTGTCCTTACACCTTTAGATTATTAACTTTGTTTTTTTGATAAATTACACCTTTAGACTATTAACATCCCTTGACATGGTAGTAACTCTCTTGAGAGCTGTCTATGAACTCAAGGATCATGTCAATGCAATGTTGTATGAAAAAATCCCCCTAAGTGGCTCCAATTCACACAGTGGTCCTCATGGATCTTGTGGTCATCTTCGTGAATCAGGGGTTGGGGGGGGGGGGGGGGGGGGTTGGATTTACTAACATTTGCCATCTTTATATTCTGCCCTTTCACAGGGGTGGGCGGTTGGATTTACTAACATTTGTCATCTTTATATTCTGCTCACAAGTGCCCTTTCATGACCTTTAAACATCCTTTTATAGTTATTATTATGTTCTCATCTTTTATATTTGTTAGGCTGTAGGGCGATGACAAAGTCAAGACCATTGCTCGTTTGCTTGAAATTTGAGTTCCTCTCTTCACCCCATTTGTAGTGATTGATGGATCTTTTGCTCTGTTTAAGGTTCACTGATCTGATTTTAAGAGGGACCTTAATGGAGCAATGGGGGAGGGGGTGGAGGATCAAGAGTGATTTCTACTCTTGGTTTTAGGTGATGAGATTGAGGTTTATCATCTTTAATTATTTTCATCTTTTATAACATAAAGTTTCCCATCTTAACATCTTTCGCTTGTATTTTATTTTTTATTTATTTTTATGTGGCTTTGTCATCATTTTTTATTGGCAAAATCAAATGGAAAAAATATCCAAACAAATCATCCTTTTGTATAACAAAAAATAAATTTATAAGTAAAAAAACAACAGTTCAAGTGCCTAAAATGGTTTAAGTGCATGTTTGGTTTAGATTATTTGGAATGGTTTAATTAGTTTATTTATTTATTATTATTTATAATTACATTAGTTCAAGTGAAATCCATTTTTTTATTAAATCAACCCATAATCAAAATCAAATGACCGCTAAATTTATTCCATCCTGAAATAGCTTGCTCTCAAATTTCTCAAGTATTCCATGAGAATAAAAAGATATATCTAGCACAATATACAGAGTAATAGACATTAAAGGATCAAAATTTGGTCAGCTAAAAAGCACGGACACAAATACGGATACGCGATATGACACAGACACACCGACACAAATTTTCAAAAAGTATAGGACATGACAAGTGGGGGATACGCTCAAAACATATACAATTTTATATATTTATTATATATCACATGTATGAATATATCATTCAAAAATAATAAAAAATGTAATATAATACTAATTTCTATAAATTTACATTGTATCCTAGGTTATTTTTTAAAAATATATAATTAGTTTCATGTTTGTCTAAACACGTGTATCTCCCTCCCAAATGTCTAAAAATTGTCTGAATATAAATTTAAAAAAAAAATACTAATAATAATAACGATAGGACACATCTAAATGAGTTTCTGACACTAGTCAAGAAGTCTTCAATTAGTGTTAGTGTCTCTAACATGGACATGCCACCTTCTTAGAAGTATCCATATTTCTTAGTTGGTCTGAGACCTCAGACATGATCTTTGATTTGAGGAAACATTTGATAATATTGCCCTGTTGCATCAAACTTTCATCTCATTTGTTAACCTTAATAACAAATGGATCGAGCTTAGTAGGCAAAGGAGAGAAAGAAGGTTGGTTTGCTACATAGAAGATCACAAGGTGATTGAAGTGAAGCATGCTTGTCAGCTCAGCATCCCTGTAAATTTTCCAAAAAAAAAAAAAAAAAAAAAAAGAAAAGGGAAAAAAGAAAAAGAAAAGATCAATTCCAAATGCATAAACACCTTAGTTTGTTGCCAAAAGAAAATAAAATACGTTCTTTCACAATCACGATTCTGTTCATTATTCTTACTCCAGTCGCTGAACTCCTCTTGAAAACTTATCTGCCTCCATGTTTACCTCCACAGTGGATTGGACTGCTTGCATAATCAATTTCATCTAAGCTAAATAGCTAATCGATTGCTTCTAATAAATTTATATGTGGGCCTGTGGTTGTATAATAGTGCGAAGAGGTCCCTTCACTTATTTTGTCTTTCTGTTCGAACTTGTGAATCTATACCTATTAACCTCATATATTTTTGTCAAAATACTGTTTGTAATTAAGCTTATTTGGATTCAGGTCGTTGGCAAAGCATTGGTCCTTGATGAGATAATTAATTATATCCAGTCACTACAGCATCAGGTTGAGGTACACATGCTTCTCTTCACCATGTTTTACTGCACTATTAAATTCGAGATTGTTCCCT
Organism: Camellia lanceoleosa; assembly: GCA_025200525.1. Taxonomy (NCBI): domain Eukaryota; kingdom Viridiplantae; phylum Streptophyta; class Magnoliopsida; order Ericales; family Theaceae; genus Camellia; species Camellia lanceoleosa. The sequence continues at coordinate 105,001,213 of CM045769.1, read as the reverse complement.
ATTGAACTTGAACTTGAACAACAAATTACTGGTTGTTGTAGTTCTTATCAATGAAGGTTGAAGCGGTTAATTCCAAAGTGAACCCTGGCATTGAAGGATTTCCATCAAAAGACGTAAGTTTTAATTCTCCATTTCTAACAAGGTATATTGAGGATATTTTTTTTTTTTTTTTGATCGGCAAAGAAAATTAATTATCATTGAGAACAGTAGAGGAAGAGGCAAAAATATCATCCTCACAAACTGACCCAACTTCTAGAAAAAGATTAAGTGGTTGACAAGAACTGACAAAGAGAACATGAAAAGGGAATGGAAAGAAGCTAACAAAACTAAACTAAATCACTCCCACTACAACTCCTTTGTGAACCTATTCCCCGCAATCTTTAATTTTCTTTTTTGTAGTGACCATTGAGAACCATTTTTCGTCGTCCTTGTTCAGTTCAGTCTGCTGTATGTGTGCGTGATCACCAACGCATGCTTGTATTGTGTTTTTCATTTAGATCTCAGTGTCCTCACAACAAGATATATTGAGGATCAGCAACAATGTCATAAGGACACCTTTCTGATACATAAAACTGTGCATTATAATTTATATCATTTTCTTTTGCTTAAGAATTCGTTGTCATCATAAATTGGGTGCTATGAATTTGTAGATGGACCGTTCACTAGACTGATTTGTTTAACTATTACAAATTATATTATTGATAAGATGTATACTATATAAACAACTGCCTGCAACCACAGGCAGTGGTAGCTTTTGGTTCAAGTTTATTTCAATTTGGTAGAACGCAAGCTGATGGATAAGGTTATGGAATTTTTTTTATATGGAGTTTCCTTTCCTCTCTTCTGATTTCATCATGAGTTAAACAAACATTCCATTTGGTTTGTTCAATTTCGTATTTCAGTTTGTTCAACAAACATTCAACACAAATGGAGTGGCGTTTGGTTCACAAGCTACAAGGGACTATGGTAAGGATTCATCGCCAGAAAGGTTACATATGCAGATTGGTAGTGGCTTCGAAAGAACAACATAACTTAGATAATCTTCATCAATTGCTAATAAGAGCATTAGGAGGGCATAATTAGTCCTTCAGTGATTGCCAAAAAAATGTCAACATTTTAATTTCTTTGGGCGTTGAAAATGTATTTTTTTTTTGTCTTTTACCTTAAATATCTCATAGCACACTTTGTTTTCTGTGTGCCAATATTTGAACATATTTCCCAAGGAGTGTTACTCTTGTAGGATTGCCTGTTTAGAATTGTAAAGCTTACACATTTGTGTCCGCCTTGTTTAACATTGGGTGTACTAAGAAGGTAAAGGTTCATGCAATAAGAAAGTTGCTAATTTCTATGAGAGTAGATGATACCTTTATCAAATTGCATATGTTGTAGATGATCTAATATTAACAATGGGTTTCAATTGAACTATTTAACTGCTGTTCCTTTGTGATAAGATTACAATATTTGGTTTTTGGCAGATAGCAATGTTGTGTGAGGGTGAATTTCACACTAGTTGAATCATATTCCTCTGACTGATCAGGGCAAGCTAGAAACCAGGCTTGTGAGACAAAGGGGGTGTTTGGAAAGAAGGTTGGGTTAAAATAACCAACTAAAAGATAAAATAGGTTAAAATAGTCAATAAGGCAAAATATCACATTCAATCCATAATTATTTCATTCTTTTTCTCACAACCATCAAATCAATTACAAAAATATGCTAATCAACTTCCTAAACATAACGTTGGGTATGTTTGGTTTTGAAAGAGTAGTTTTTAAAAATTGTTTTGGAGAGAGAGTTTAAATTTTTTTTTGATTTTTTTTATTGTGTATTTTGAAAGTAATTTTGGAGTTTAGAAGTTTGGAATGATATGATATTTTGTTATAATTGAGTAGATGTGTGTGTGAAAAAGTGACTGAGAAGGAGAGAGGAGAGAAAAAAAGTGATTGATTGATAAGTAAAAGAGATAAAGTGATTTTGGAAATTATTCTGAAAAATTTACAAACCAAACAAATTTTTTAGAAATTTTTTTCCAAAATCACTCTACAAATCCAAATCAAACATACCCAACGTTTTTAGTCAGGACAGAGGAAAACCACCTATTCTATTAGGCTTTTAATCTCCATGAGGGTAATCTGCTTTCCTATTGAATAGATGATCTTTCCTCATTTGATCTCATCCACTATTTTAGGGCTTTTAGTCATGTGTACTTCGTGGGTGGTTTCCATTAAGCTTAGGCACTAAACCTCTATTAACCACTAATCTAACTTTTAATCCAAAGGTTCAGAATTCATCTAGAATAAGAAAAAGAAATCACAACCCTCCTTTTCAATTATATGCTGGCTGAGCCCGAGCTGCCCCTTATTGTAACAACCGCCCCGGCCTAGCTGATGCGCGCCCTTACATCTTCTTCACTTGCTCTCCTAGCTTACTTGAAGAAGTACAAGTCTTGGGGATAGAGACGAAAACTTCAGAGACATACTTATTATAGTCTAATTCAGGAAATACAAGCTTAAACTTCTTATCTAACTCGTTGAATAAGAAATTCATTAGTACATTGCTTATACAAAAGTAACCTAAGTTAGCACAAGGATTAGTGCAACATTACCTCTTTGATGGATGTGTAAATAGCCAAAAGAGGAAAAGGAAGCTTTGTGAGAGATATAGAGAGACCAACGACCAAAAGAGTGGGAAAACCCCCAAAAATATTCAAAACTTCTCTACACTTTCCTCTATTGTCTCTTCCACAAGTTCCTCAGGAACAAACTCAATTTATGGTTTCTCCTATGGGTTAGATTCAATTTCAATGATTTTCACTGGTTCCTCATTAGGGTCAAACTCGACCTCACCGTCCTCCATTAGTTCTCCTTCATACGTGTGAGTGTTGCCTTTGAATGACCTTGATATCCTACAAAAGAAATAGGTAACCAACTTAGTCATGGTGAGGAGAGATACAAGGCAAAGGTAAAGTTGTCTAAACATAGAAGGGTACTTGTACTAAATTGTAACACTACAAAAATTTGAAACATCAGGTGTAAAAAGATTAAAAAAAATAATAATAATAAAAAATTAAGAGTAATTATTACAAAATTAGAACCATTACCATAAGTTAAAAAACAATGTTGACTCAAAACTTAAATTTATTTAGATACAATCCAAAAGGTAGAACAAATAAACAAACACTATGTAACTAAGGCACAATAGGGGAAGCTACGCGCACTAGCATCTCTAACTACAAAAATCATTTTGGGAAATAATTTTAAAGGTCTTAAAAACATTTTGGCCAAAATAGGTTTAAGGTAAGGTGTCTACTCTTCATCCAAGGCTCATACTGAAGACATTGAAACAATTTCATCATCGGAAAACTTGGGAAGGTGCCCAAGTCGTAGGGTCAGTCAAAATGAGATGTCTACATACACTTAGAGCAGTTTTTAATGGTTCACATTCAAGTCCTAACGATTTGATCTTTGAATATAGGTACGACTGTTGATGGAGGCGTACGGACGTGGTGACTGATGGGGCTTGCATGAAGAGGCGAATATGGTGAAGGGCTGTTCAAAGGAACATATTGGCTACACTCTGGCATCAATGGCGTCTGTCCATATGGAGGGATAACAATGGAAGATGGCTACCCTTCAGCCATCAGAATGGCATCAATGCCACGAAGATACTCCATCTGCTCCTGACAAAGAAGTGGAATGGTTTCATTAACAAACACTTTGTACACACCTTGAGTGGCCTGCAATTGAATGATTAAGAAACAATGTCAATAGGAAGTAAAGAACTGTATGCATTTTGAGGAACAACTTTGAAAGAGGTAGAATTTGGATTGTTCAAAAGTAGGGGATTGAACACGAACCGTATACGGCAACTATAAGTCTGACGGAATGTGGGCAACCTCATTAGCCTTGAGGCCCAATTGCTCCTTCACATGCTCCATGGTCCAGAAGGCCAATTTCTACAACAGAACCCCATTGACACTAGTGGCAACAAGGTTCATGCTCATTGGAGCATGCTCAAAATATATTATCTAGTAAAATAAAGAAGAAAATACAGATTAGTGGTGATACTTCGGGTTGTTCAAGCATAGACAAAACATAAATTAAATATATACACCTAAAACATAGACACCTCAATTTGGGTTGTTGAATCATTTCATTGGCATCCATACTGGTGGTGATGCTTTACCTAGTCATGCATCACATTATAATAACAAAATACTAAGCATGAGAAACCTCTTTAATTCCATAAAACTAAATATGGACTTCAATTACTGTTTACAGATATCCTGTAAGATTCTTAGGAAGTCAATTTTTTGCAGGGTGAGAAGTAATATCATTTCTTAGGAAGAAAATTGCCTTATAATAGCACCCAAAAAAAAAAAAAAAAACAACAAGAAGCAGCATGTACGCTTACCTGAGGGAGAAAACACAAAAACAAACCTCACTATTAGCATAAAACTACAAACAACCAAAGAAAATTTATGTTTTGAAAATCCTAGTGGAAAGAGTGCAGACTATTAAAATATTTTGGTCTATAACAACCTCATTCTTTGCGGCAACTATTTTGGTCTATAACAACCTCATTGTTTGCGGCAACAACAGTTGCATCAGCAGCCTTCCCTTTAAAGATTATACATGGTAAATTGTATCACAAGGAGAGATGAACTTATTATAAATTTTAGCATTACTCTTCATACAGAACTGGATTTAGATGTCTGTCATTTTCACTTGTATTGTGTTCCTTATGTGTATCCATATTATCTACTAAATGTACAAATGGTTGTTAGCATATGACCCAAACAAATAGAAAAACCATAGCAAAATGCATCACAATTTAGAGTGCACATACCATCAACAAAAACAGGTAGCCACCAAAACTTGAAGTTAAAGATGTTTGTGAGGTGGAGGAACGATTCTTGTACTTTTTAACCTCATTGACCAACCAGTAGAGGATGAATTGGGGCCAATCATACTCATGAAGCCTCAAAACGTCATCCAAAGCCACATACAATTTGGGTCCAGCAACATCCTTGCTTGAAGGGCACAAAAAACAAACAAGGTTGTACAAGATGCAAGCATGATGAACTACTCGTGCTGGCCAATCTGTATCACCCCAAGTGTGGTCAATGATATGCCCCCTCTGCCCATATAGAACTGCCGTTTCAGAGTAGCAAGCACAGCGGGTGAGGGATCAGTCGGCATCGGAATTTCTGTATGGCGGAAGCAGAGTATCATACTAACGTCAGAGGGGGTGATAGTCTGGATTCCGCCGGAATGCAACCAGAGAGCGCATGACTCCAGATTGAAACGCTCCAAGATTTGCACCATGAATGCCCATGGCAACAGATAGGAAGACAGGTGCAGTAGACCTCCATAGTGAATGTTCTTAATGGCAAACTCTTGATCATTGTTAAGTGATGCGTTCACTTTCAAAAGCTTACGAGAAGAGCACCTTGTCAAGATTGCTGGCTAAAAAGTGTAATTGAAACGAAATTAGATAATCACCAACCCAAATTTTGTAGAAATGCGTAGAATGGAACGAGTGTATGAAAACAACAATTTTATGTTAGAAAATGGAATGCGTGCAATTTCACCATTTAAAATTTAAGCATATGTTCATAAATGAGGAATCAAAATGAAATTTTAGTGAAACATATAATTTGTCATACAATCCCAGCCCGAGGCCCAATTGCTCTTAAACTATGTTAATACAGTCTTACATTAAGAGATGGGAGGACCACATTGAAACATGAATTCAAATTTAATTACTTAATTGTTGTAATTAAAAGATGAAAGGCTAAAGTCAAATTGATGAAAACAATAGAGACTCAAAAGTGTAACTCATCGATTACCAATTTTCTGACTTGGGGGTGTAATAATAATTTTTTTTTTCATGTATATGGAAAAATGGATAATTGAACACACTCTTCATAAAAAATGAGACATATAGGCTACGTTACACGGACTCGGGTGCGGGTATCAGATACGGGTATGTATCTAAGGGTCGAACACTTTAAAATTAAAAATTATTAAGGATACGTGGATACGGATCCAAATTAGGATACGGGTACGGGAATACGTTAAATAGTTATTTTTAAATATATTTATTATATAAAGATGAGTTTAAAAAGTTTAAGGAATAAAAAATTTTATTAAAAAAATAACAAATAAATAATAAATAAAAATTATAAATATTATTTTAAACATAAAATAAATTATATTATATATGATAAAATAAATTATGTTAATTTTAGACATAAAAGTTATGTTATTTATGATATATTATATTATATAATATTTTTTTGAATAAATAATATTATATAATATGAATAATATTATATTAATATAATTTATATTATATATAATCTGTTTTATGTATTAATATTATATATATTATATTATATATAATATTAATATAATTTATATTATATATAATCTGTTTTATGTATTAATATTATATTATATATAATTCAAATGATATTAAAAAGAAAAGTCAGAGAGACTGGTCAAAAAAAAAAAGAAAAGAAAAGAAAAGAGAGAGAGAGAGAGAGAGTGTGACGAAGAGGCTTCGCAGAGACGACGGAAGGGCAAGATGACGACTTCGCAGAGACGACGGAAGGGGAAGACGACGAAGAGAGTCCGAGATCGAGATCAAAGGGGAAGACGACGAAGCACAGTACATCGATTTCGCAGATCGATCGATTTCGCAGATCGATCTCGATGCTCTGCAACCGATTGAAGTCGAAGGCCAGGTAGGTTCTCTCCTTGCTCTCTTCTCTTTCGATTCTTCTACCGTATCCGTTTCTAAGGAGCCGTATCCCGCACCCGTACCCGTGTCGTGTCGTGTCAACACGGGTACCTTCGAAATTCCAAAGAGTCCGTGTAACATAGCATATAGGTACATTATGTTATGGCTGAAAATCGTTCAATATGTGTGTAGTCCATTTAATCATTCGGTGCAACAGTACTACGTCATGAAATTGATGATACATATATGACTCGTGAAGGCCAACCATATTAAATGAAAAGGACTACACACATATTGAATGAAAATCATTTCATTCAGTGCAAAATTGCCAAATTAGTGGTTTGAAATGAGCATGCTAGGGTGTAGGTGCATTATGTTGTGGCCAAACATTCAACAGACTAGACACATATTGGACGTCCATGATCCACAGCAAACATACATATATCAAAAATACATAATCCAATCGAGGAGTTACTAAAATTATATGAAATATAATTTATGGATACTTGGTGTTTGCATACAAGATAACTCTTTTTTGTTGTACGTGTTGTGGCGTCATATTGTGTTTGTTGACATTTACCTTCATTTTCGTAGGGAGCTTTGTCAGTACGACTCATATCCTCCCACCATGTACCCGCATGGTGTGCACATTGTATATGGAAATTGGGGAGAACAAACCTGGAATGAGCAAGTGATTGATTTATATTGACAAACGTACAATACCTTTGTTCCATGTATATTTGGTGTGTGACCTCTCGGATGTTGATAAGTGCATCCACAATTCCTTTACATTGTTGGAGCCATTCATGGCTAATATATTCATGAAAAGAAAAGAAAATAAAGTGAGTTCTCGGCATCATGTTTGGAACAAAAAAAGTAAAACACCAAGTACTTACAAGAAGATATTGAACGTTCCTCTTGGTTTATGAGTTGTTGCCATCGTGTATGGAACAAAAAGTCACCTCACAATTGCTTTCAACATAAGTCTAAAAAAAACTTGTAAGAATTTTCAGTTAAGTAGACACTTTAACAAAACTTGCCATAGACCATAGTTATATTAACATGATGGCCCGTCAACAATGATAAGCTTGATAGCCCAAGCTGGAGTTCCCAAACAGTCCTTTAAACTATGAATTACAACAGTTGCATCATGTTCTCTATTTTTGTTGATCAAATATCATGGTAAGGATTTTTTCAATGTAAAATCCGACCATTTGGTCAGTTTCCCTCACCCTTATTGTGATTTAATCTTACCCTTAAAATGATGGAGGAATTAAATCCCAATGAGACAGAAAAAATAATAATAATAATAATTTAATTTTACACAAACATGGTGACTTCCACCCATCACAGAATCACTTGCACCTACATGTTTTTTTAAATTTTGTTATTATATTCCACTGTGTTGAAATTCCCCCTAAAATGATCTGTAGCACATATGCATATGTTTATAAACTGTAATGCTAGGAAAAATTCTCTCTCTCTCTCTCTCTCTCTCTCTCTCTCTCTCTCTCACACACACACACACACACACACACACAATACTAATTGTCTTGGAGTTCAACTAAAATTCAAAAAATTTAGGTGAGCCCCCACTATCGAAAATTCTGAAATATAAGAAAAGGGAAATGAAAAAAATTAATGGATATTTAGTGGGATAGAAATTGGGTACAAGTATAATATGTGAGGGGTTCAATGATTTTCATTTTCAGTTTAGGTATTTCATTAGACAATTGGTGGGCATAGAAAAATGATACAAACAACAAAGGTTATCAATGTCAACAATGGTGAAGGTGAGAGAGATAAAGAGATTGTGAGAGAGTGATGGATTACCTTCAAATTCAGAGAGTGGCCTTTAATTTGGGCTTGAAATGTTGGCTTGGAGCACCGAAGGAGAGTAAGGAGAGAGAGGCCGACAGTGTGGGGTCAGGGCACCGAAGGAGAGTCATGAATGGAAGGAGAGAGAGTAGATGGAGGGAGGAAAGACACGGGAAAGCCAGAGAACGGGAGAGTGTGATACATAGATTATAGTAGAGGAGAGAGAGAGCGCTCTGGAAATAGGGGAATAACAAGGGAAAACGATGTCGTTTTGTTATAATATGAAATTCCCATGTTTTGGTAATAACGTTGCAACTGTCCAATGCTTTTGTAAGGGTTAGTTTGGGATGTCTTAAAAAAATGTATTTTTTTGACTTATTAGTGGGTTTGTGTTGAATTTGATGTGATGTGTTAGAGAAGTGATGTGATTTAAATAAGATGATGTAACTTAAATAAGATAGTAATTTTTAAACTTTTTAACTTATTTAGTACATGTCAAACTAGCCCTAAATTTCAGTCTTCTCCCACTAATTTGATGTTCTCATCTACTATCCCCACTGGGCAGTAATTCCCCCCTTCTAATTTTAGATGTAACTGGAAATTGGAACTTGGTTAATATGGAAGCTTGATGGTTTGTAATGGTGAATGGTATTAGAAATTATTACATTGTGGTATTTGGTTATGGGTTTTTTATTGGAAAATTTTTTATTAAAAAATTTATCTATAAATCCCATATGAGAGAAAATTTACCCATAAATCACCCAATTAAAAATTGTTACTAACATATGCCTCAAAAGAAAGAAAATTGTACAGATACAAGAAAAAAAAAATGCAAAGATTCTATTATGCCATAAAACTACCCATGACTCACATAATTTGCCCACATAGTATTAGCAATTGCTTCCTTTACATTTGATTGGGCTAATCTGTATTGTGACATATCCACATAATTAGCTTGTCCTCCAACAACCCCCTCGGTGATGATTCCGCCGCCATTGCATTATCAACTTCAATGAACAATGGATCTATATTTGCATACAAACGAATTCAATTGTGCACTACACAACATACAATCACTATAGGTCCCTGTCGTGTTGACTTGTAATTGGGCATGGACCGCAATATTGGAAAGGATTTTTTCAGTATCCAAAATGTTCTATTTATCATATTGCGTAATGAAGAATGTTGGCGGTTAAACAATTCCTTACATTTAGAAACTCGGTGGCCATGGAATTCATCCAAGTGATAGTGTTGCAAACGAAATAAAGCAAGAAATCTTGGCATGTTTGTGTAGTCGGCATTGGCTAAGGTCTTGTTTGGAAATATGCTTTTTTAGTAACTTTTAGGATTTTTAGCTAAAATATGATATATAAAAAACTAGTATGTTTGGAAAGAACTTTTTAACTTTTTATAAAAAAAATGTGAAATAAAATAATATAAATAAGTAAAAATGAGTAAATCGACATTTTTATCCTTCAAAATAGCTTGTTGTTCAATTCGGGAGAGAGTGAATTCACCTGCCATACTGTCAAGAGAGCTGATGCAGCAAAGGGCTAGCAGCAGCATGTCAGCTATATGCATGGGAAATAGGGGGTTGTTTCCATATAATGTTGGACTTCACATAATGGACTTTATTGATTTTTAAATGTAAAAAAAAATATATATATATATATATATTTTAAAAAATGTACAAATTGGACTTCACCAATTTTCTAATTCGAAAAAATACTCATAAAAAAAAAATGTTACAATTTGATTGACGAAAATGTTTTGTTGTAATTTGTGGAATGTAATAATTGTATTAAATTATTTTTTAAAAAAAAAGTCTTTTCAAAACTCATTACGAAACTATTTTCACTACTTTCCTGATAATTGTAAATATTTCCAAACTCTTTTCAAATTTTCATTCAAAACTCATGAGCACATCAATACCAAATTCTTTGTAAAACTCTATCTTTCCCCAAAAATATATAAAAATAAATCAAATATTGGACTTCACCAATTTTGTATTCCGAAAAAGTTCTCATAAATTAAAACTATTAATTTACAAAAATGTTATGTTGTAATTTGTGAAATGTAATCAGTTTGTTTGGTTTGATTTTTCAAGATTCACTTATCAAAAAATTAGAATTTTAAGTTTTTTGTAGTTTTTTTTGCTTTGAATTATTTTAATAGTCTAAGCAATTTATTTACATATTAGATACACCCAACATAAATACACTAAAAAAATAGAATATTTGAGAAAAGAATCCTTAGAAAATTAAATAGCAAGAACCAAAAAAAAATAATTGTTAATCAATGCAGTACATTTTCTATGTTGTGTAATTATTAATTTTGTAATATATTTTGTTACAAATATTGTACTTTTTAGATACATGTACAAAAAGGTGCTTCCACAAAAGTACAAACAATTTGCTTACAATTTTAAATGTATTCACTCAAAAAAAAAAAAAAAAAAAAAAAAAAACTCCAATATCCAATAAATTCAGAATCCAGCATATTTAAAGCAAACACAATGAACAATTTTGTTAATCTTTTGTTTTAAAAAGTCTTTTCAAAATTCACAACCAAAATATTTTCAGAATTTCATTCAAAATTACGTCTAAACTCTTTTCAAAACTCCATACAAAATTCATGAACAAACATAACCAAACTCTTTGCAACATTCTATTTTTCAAAGCAAAGATTTAAAAATAAAATCTAATATGGGACATCCCCTGATTATTTTTCCCTAAAGAATACCCATAAATAACAAACTGTTACATCCTTAATTGCCGAAAATGTGTAATTGTAATTTGTGAGATGTAATAATTTTGATGAATAATATTTTTTTGAAACTCTTTTCAAAATTCACAACCAGACTGTTTTTTGAACTTCATTCAAAATTATTTCCAAACTCTTTTCAAAACTCCATTCAAAATTAATGAACAAACTTATCTGCAAAACTCGATTTGACAAATAAAATATATAAAAATAAATCTAATATTGGACTTGACCAACTTTTTTTCCCCCAATAATTACTGACAAATAAAATCTGTTACATCCTTCAATCATGAATATAACGATTCAAGTTTAGACACGGCCCGTTTATTATTTTGGATCCGAAATTTCCTTGTCTTATTGGTTGTTCAACTCCTTTTCATCTTATTGTTTATTAGGTTTGACTATTGGGAGTTTTGGTTAAGTTTGAAGGTTAGTTTTATCAAAGAGTTGTTGCTTAGAAATTTGCCTGTTCGCTTGAGCGACCATACTTGAGCTCGAGCGGTCTTTTGCAGTCTGCAAAATTACTGGGAGTTTGAGTTCTTTGCTCGAGTGGTTGAACTACAGGGAGGGGTGTATTGTGCGCTTGACCGACCTTTCTTGCGATCGAGTGGTGTCTTCGTTATGTCTGATCGCTCGAGCGATCTGTGTGTATATTAGTCTGAGGAAGTCATTTTTTGGATCACTTTTTCACATCTCTCTCTAGTTCTTGAACATTTGACCCAAATACTCTCGATCTGTACATTTCCTTACCCACTATCGATTTGTACATTTCCTCACCCTAGTTCCTTTGATAAATAGGTAGAGCACGTCAAGGGCTTTGTTTTAATCGGAGAAGTTAGCGTTTTCGGTATTGTCAAGTTCTACCTATCTTTCCTTTGTATCTTGTTCTTTGAGGTAGGGATTACTTTGACTATTTTTATGATTTTTAACTTAGTTATTTGTCTTTTAAAAATGATGTTGTGATTTGGGAATTTTTGATAAAAATTTAGGGTTTTGGTTTGAGATCAAAAGAAGGTTTTTAAAATGGGTTCTTGAATATGTATATAGGTTTGTAATGTGGTTGAGTTGTGATGAAATGGTGTATTTTCATCATTGGAGTTGATTTTTAAAGAAAGGGCATTTTCCCTAAATTGTGAACATTTGATTTTATAAAGAGGAAATGAAATTGATGTTGGTTTTATGAAATGGGAACGGCGATAATGATAGTGGTGGAGTTGGATATGAATTATCACTCCTATTTTGAAATGTTGGAAAGTATATCTTTATGGAAAATTATTTATCTATTTAGAGGCATCTATTTTGGGCTATCGGTGGAGAATAACTATGATTGTTGTAGAAATTGCATAAGAATTAGGTGAATTGAAAATTTATTTCTCATCTATTGCGTTGAGCATTGTAATATATTTAACACATTGAAAATGTTTATTATTTTGAAAAAAAATGGTGAATACCTTGGTGAATCTGGGTAGAGAGTGTAGTTGTGGTATTAAGTTGGCCTGTGTATCCTTGGTGAAAGTCTAAAAACCCGCGTGGATAGGTGCCGAGCCTTCTGCTTAGTACTGGTAAAAATGGCAATTAGTAGTACTTGTAGCCTACTTGCAGACACATCCTAGAGACTCCCAGTGTTGTATCCACTGCTCTATTTTCTATGGTAAAAGAAAGTGGTTTCATGATTTGTGATATAACCTGACATTACATGGTTTTTGGAAAGAGATTTAAAATGTTTTGGCATGAGCATTGCATAAGCATTCACCTTATAACTCTGTTAAGATTCATATATTGTGTTAGAGTATCTTTACTGCGCTTTGGCTCATCCTATGTGGAAAACCATTTTCAGATGCTGATGATATGCCTCCGCTAAGGTAGTAGCTTGGGAGGACTAGGAGCCAAGAGCTTCTCTTTTTGTTATTGTTGTATTTATTTTGTACAAGCCTAGGGCTTTATTTGTATTGAGTTTCAAACTCACTTTTGTTGTAACCAAGCATTGTCTTGGAAAGTTGTAGCCACTAGGGCAATTATATATATGTTTAACTTTTATTTCATATATTTTGCTTATAACACATGCTATAGATTCAGGATTAGTGCATATGAATGTATAAATGCATGTGTTACTCTTTTGTACACTTGAAGTATATGAATGGAAGGACTTTATTATCAAATTATAATGTTGTTTAATGAATCATTACTCTCGGTTTATTGTGATTATTTTGGGCGTGACAACTTGGTATCAGAGCTATCGAGTTTGAATACTTTAGGATCGTGGGAAGTGGTAATTACCATAATGGGTTCTCTTGCTAGATGACATTAGGAATAAACCTGCTATACTATGTGATAACATGTTTATGTGACTAAGTGTGTATGGAATTTACTTTCTAAGATATTGATTGGGTCTACGAGTTTCTAGAAGTCCTATTAGAAGAGCACTTGATTACTGCTATTTCTAACTGGTACTTTGGCAACGTCGCAGGACGATCATTACCTAGAAAGGAAATTCGTATGTGTTTATGTGACTATGTGCCTATGTGGAGTAAATTAAATCTTGTGCAACGCATTAGGACTTGAGTGAGTTAGCTTTAGCACATTTGTAAATGTGTTAATCCCCTGTGTTAGCTTTATTAGGATGTTAGGACGTGGACATGGATGTGCACGTCGTGGCAGGCGTGGCAGGCCTAGACGGCAGGAAGTGCTGTTATCGGATGATATTCCAGCGAAAGAGGAAGGGGTTGGTCAGGCCAATGTGGCCGAACCAATTGGTTAGCAGGCCATGGGTGCTTTAGCTTATGAGATGGCTGGAGCCTCGTGGGAATCCATGGACATTCTCAGAGTTGAGAATCAAGTCTAGGCCTAGGTTGTGGAAGCAAGGCCGTCGTTTTTGAAAAGGAAGTTCTTCCGATCTAATTCAGATGAGTTTTTGGGAGATCTAAAGGAACCACTAAAGGTAGATAAGTGGTTCGAACAGATGGTGAAGATGTTCGAGATGCTTGGCATCGAGAATGATGGGCTGAAAGTGACCTTGGTATCCTTCTATCTGAAGGGAGATGCAGGTCAGTGGTGGAAGTATGCCTGTAGGCGCATCAGAGTGACTTGGAAGACATTTGTCAATGCCTTCCAGGATAAGTTCTTATCTCCTATTGCTAGGGAGAAGTTGAGAGAGCAGTTTCTAAAGCTCAAACAGCTTAACACATCGGTGGCCGAGTTTGAGGCTGCCTTTACCAGTTTGTCGAGGTTTGCACCGGAACTTGTAACCACGGAGGAACGTCGTTGTATCAAGTTTGAGAAGAAATTGAGGACCAGGCTTATTTTCAAAGTGGCTGAGTTTATGATTAGGGACTACGGACACCTTGTGAATATGATGACTCACCTTGAGACCGTGGTTCAGTTGGAGGAGGGGCGGATGAAGGGCTCCAGATAGAGAGGTTAGGAGGTTTAGAGGGAGACGCGGGACAGTATGAGACAGAGGGGTTCTACCCCACAGTAGTCCTAGGGAGCACAGTCTAGATCCACTTTTCCTGTACCGAGTTATGGGTTAGAGAGAGGTGGACAGGACGGGATCACTTGTTTCAAGTCTGGTCAGCTGGGCCACAAGTTCTTAGTTTGCCCGTAGAGAGGAGGAGGGCAACACCTGCTACCGCCTTCTCAAAGCTAGAGTTAGGGGAGAGGACAGCCGCCTACCTGCTATCAGTGAGGGAAATCAGGGCACTTGAGGAGGTTTTGTCCTCAGACAAGTGGCACATCTGGTGCGTCTGGTTTGAGGTAGACATAAAGCCATCAGCCTACACTGTCAGTACAAGCCTTGAGGGCCAATCGAAGCTTTGTTACTCGATCGATTATATCGACTTATGCTCAGGGGTGGCAGTGGATCGAGACTTCTGAGCGTATATATCTTTGTTACCATGCAGTTGTTGTCAGCACCTTCGATAGTGAGAGGTAATTTCTTCTTATGTAATTCTATTGCCAATGTGTTGATTGATACTTGTGTATCACATTCTTTCATTTCCTTTGCATATGCATCAGTATTGGGGTTAGAAGTGGTTTAGTTAGCAACTCCACTCAGGGTAGAGTCACTTGTTGGTGGTGAGGTTGTGTTGGACTGGGGGTGTTGGGGTTGTGAGATAGAGGTTGTCGGTTGCCGACTTTATTTTTCTTTTGTGTTGATTGATATGTTGAGTTTTGATATTATTTTGGGCATAGATTGGTTGTCATTCCATCAGGCCATTATAGACTGTTACTGTCAGAGAGTTACGGTGTGCACCTCGAGTGGGGATTGTTTTTATTTCCCGAGAGATCGAGTTGATAGGGCCATGTTGCCAGTGTGTGATCCGCGTGGTCAGGGCGAGCTTAGTCTTCTTCTCGCTATATTCTTAGGTGTTGAGAGCGACATGGTCCGAGTAGAGTTGTTGAGGGTAGTTTGTGAATACCCAGACATCTTTCCCGAGGATCTCACTAGTTTATCACCTCACCAGGAAATTGAGTTTTCTATTGATTTAGTGCCTGGCACAACACCGATTTTCATGGCACCATATAAATTTGCACCTGTCGAGTTGAGTGAGTTGAAGATTCAACTCCAAGAATTATTAGATAAGTGCTTTATCAGCACTAGTGCTTCTTCTACGGAGCAATCTTTCTTTGCTAAGAAGAATGATGGCACATTGCGACTTTGTGTTGATTACCGAAGTTGAACTGGTAAGCTGAAGAACAAGTACCCACTACCTTGTATAGATGACTTGTTTGACCGGTTGAAAGGGTCTTGTTGTTTCTCTAAGATAGAATCGGGTTATCACCGGTTAAGAGTAAAGGAGGATATATCGAAGACAACATTATTGTGCGATATGGCCATTATGACTTCCTAGTGATGTCTTTTAAGCTAACCAATGCACCGGCCTTGTTTATGGATTTGATAAATAGAATCTTTCATGAGTTCCTAGACCATTTTATAGTTGTCTTTGTGGATGACATTTTGATCTACTTACCCTCTAAGGAGGAACACGAGGAACACTTGCATATTGTACTTGAATTACTTAGAGCTGACATTTTGATATACTCACCCTCTGAGGAGGAACACGAGGAACACTTGCAGATTGTACTTGAGTTGCTTAGAGCCCACAAATTGAATGCTAAGTTTGGGAAATGTGAGTTCTGGTTGAAGGAGGTGAAATTCTTAGGCTATGTGGTATCCGGGAAAGGAGTAACTGTGGATTCTTCTAAGATAGAGGCAGTGCAAGATTGGGAATAACCTAAGAATGCCTTTGAAATCTAGAGTTTCTTAGGGTTAGCCGGGTATTACCGCCATTTTGTGAAGGATTTCTTTAGTCTAGCCTCACCGTTGACTAGATTGACGAGGAAGGGAATTAAATTTGTGTGGAGTGAGACTTGTGAGAAATCATTTCAAGAGCTTAAGGTTAGATTTACCATTTCTTCAGTGTTGATTATTTCAAAGAGAGGTTTGGGCTATTCTGTGTATTGTGATGCGTCTCAGGAAGGTTTGGGTTGTGTCTTAATGCAAGAGGGAAATGTAGTAGCTTATGGCTCATGGCAGTTGAAAACACACGAGAGAAACTATTCTACTCATGACCTAGAACTAGCAGTTGTGATCTTTGCCTTGAAGATTTGAAGATATTATCTGTATGGTGAGAGGTTTAAGGTATTCTCCGAGCACAAGACTTTGAAGTATTTGTTTTCGAAGAAGGATTTAAATTTGAGGCAGAGGAGGTAGATGGAGTTCATAGAGGATTACGACTTTGAGTTACATTATCATCTGGGAAGGCCAATTTAGTGGCCGATGCCTTGAGTAGGAAATCTATTAGCAATATAGCTAGATTGCCATCTGGGAATGAGAGATGTTGGGCGTTATTGGCGAGTTTGACTTGCATCTTGACAAGTCTGTTGAGTCGGCAGCTTTGTTTACTATGATTGCATAACCTACACTTGTGAGATGAGTTATGAAAGCACAATGAAGTGATCATGAGGTAAAATCCATCCAGGAAAAGATATCTGGTAGCAAGATAAAGAAGGGCTTGAACATGTATTCTAACTCGAGTGTTAGATATTTTGATCGTCTTTTCGTGCTGGAGTCTTGTAAAGAGGAGATACTCTGAGAGTTCCACCATTCGCGCCTTACGGTACATCCGAGGGGTACCAAGATGTATCATGACCTTAGTCAGCCAATTTTGGTGGAGGGGGATGAAAAGAGATGTAGCCTTGTTTGTTTCGAAGTGCCTTACTTGTCAACAAGTGAAGACTGAGCATCAGAGACCAACGGTTTTATTGCAACCCTTGCCTATAGCCGAGTGGAAATGGAAGCATGTCACTATGGATTTTGTTGTGGGTCTTCCAAGGATTCAACGAGGTAATGAGGCAGTATAGGTGATAGTTGATCGGTTAACTAAGTCAGCACACTTTGTACCTATGCACATGAGTGACTCGGTAGATTATCTCGTTGACCTGTATGTTAGGGACATAGTTCGACTTCACGGGGTCCCTATGACTATTGTTTCGGATAGAGATCTGTGTTTCACAGCTTAATTGTGGCAGAGCCTACAGAATGCCTCGAGCACTAGATTAACATTTAGTACCGCTTATCATCCTTAGATTGACGGGCAGTCAGAGCTTACCATTCAGATCCTAGAATATATGCTTCGGGGTTATGTTCTTGACTTTAAGGGGTCGTAGGAGAGGCACTTGCCTTTAATGGAGTTTGCCTACAACAATAGCTTTCAGGCGAGTATTAGCATGGCACCGTTTGAGGTCTTGTATGGTCGACTATGTAGATCTCCAGTGTGTTGGGCCGAGGTGGGCAATGCACCTATGTTAGTGTCACGACCCAAACCCGGCCCTATGGGTTTAGCATCAGAATCGCCAAGATGTCCGAGATTATCAAGGCCTTTGAAACGATACTGATTAAACAGTCTGACTGGCGGAAACCAATACAGTAAATAACTAGTGTCCATTGAGCTGTGAAAATCTGTATGCCAAAAACATTTTTCATGCATTCATACAGTACAGTCTACATACAGTCTATACAATCACATACAAACATTGATCAGAGGACCTAATCCTCGATAATAGTGCGGTAAAAGCATTAGACGATCTATCTGAGAGTACAAAAGCAGAAGGAGACTGATGGGGACACAAAAACACCCCAAGCCATAGCATGGCAACTCGGAACCTCGCAGTGAGGCACATAGGCTGGCTTGACAAAACTGGGGACCAACCCACGCTCCTAGCTCCGGTCTGGCTGCTGAGAACCTACATATATATATAAACAGTGAGCTAAAGCCCAGTGAATAACATAATGCGTAAAGAGGTTATGAATGAATGTCCTTACAGTAATGAAATCAGTTCATTAAACAGTATTTCAGTCAATCAGTATTTCAGTCAATCAGTCATATGTGGTACACCCATTAGCCTATAAACAGTAGGTCCAAAAGGACCGGGTCTTAACAGACCCAACAGTAATGATGGCCATCAATCAGTAAACAGTATGGTTCCACAAGGGAACCGACAGAGCTCTGTAACAGTAACAGTAAGTGCTAAGGATGCCACAGTACAGTTCAGAATACAGGACATACATTCATTCAGTAAACAATATCAGTTCAATAAACAGTTCAGTTCAGTATTCAAAAGATAACCATTTTGAACATATCTTTACACAATCGTTACTCACAGAGATTGGGCTAATAGCAGCTAGAGCGCGTCCCCGAGAGCCAACCCTAAACAGTTAACAAATAGAACACACACTAAGTTTCACAGTCGGGAAGGATGATAATTAAATCCCTAAATTTCCTCGGTGTGGTTCTATGTCTAAATCCTCATTAAGATGCCTTAAACTAGGCCTAAGAATGCCTAGGATGGGATGAGGATGCAAAAATACAGTTGGAAGGCATTTTTCAAAAGTTCTTTAACAGGGTCTCGCCGGCGAGCATTCCTTCGCCGAGCGAAGTTTGCAAAATCAAAGGCTCGAGCGAACAATCCTTCGCTCGAGCGGTCTGATGAAACAGTAAAAGTACTGGATGCTCGATTTTTACGCTCGAACCACCAATCCTTCGCTCGAGCGTGGCTCAGAGGAAACGTTGGTCGCTCGAGCGAGGAATCCTTCGCTCGAGCGAATAAGCCAAATCTGGAATTTCCAGATTTGCCTTCCAAGCTCAAACCAAGCATTCTCAACTCAATTCTCGACTTCTTGGGCCCAAATTCTGGAAAATACATCCCAAAACAATGTATAACAAGTTTCAAAAGCCAATTTATGAATTCAAGCCCCAAAGGTGAGTCAATTAAATCCAACATTCAAACCCATTTTCAAGAACAATTTCAAAACATGCAATGCATGAGTTTTTAACCAAATTCAAGGTTCAAATCTTGCTCTAAAGAGCTCAATAGTTGGAAAACAAAATGAAAACATGGACTTTGATAGAAACATGAGCATGCATGTACAATTCACCATGAATTCAACTAAAAAATCACCAATTCAACCATGCATGTAACAATGGAGTTCCAATTCAACATATTTGAGCAATTTCAAGACTTAACTTCTCTATATCCATGATACATGCAAGATGGAACTCAAAGACAACAAGAAGAAGATGAATTCACTTACCTAAATCTCAATTACAAGTCTTGCAAGCTCAATTTAGCAATCTATGTTATAAATCTTTCAATTTCCAAGCAATGCCAAGCAAAAGGAGATGAAATCAACTCTCCTACTCTCTCTCTCTCTCTAAGGGTCGGTTGGGCTCTCAATTTGGCTGAGGAAAAGTTTGATCAAGTGTTGTATCTAGTGCATCAAGCTCCAAAATGTTGGTGTAGTGGCCCACTAACAAGGGCAAAGTTATAAATAAGCCAAACTATGCAATTTAACTTATTTTAATCTAATTTAAACATACCAAATCAATTTTCAGATAAATATACCATTAAATCACAAATATCCTACTGATTCCAAAACTCTAAACGGTTCCTAATTCGCAGAAGCGATAAGGCCTTCAATTAGCAGTTTAAAGATATGAATTCAAACAGATAATCAATCAATCAAACAGATGCAATATGCAATTCAATAGATAAACTTATTCAATTTCAGTTTCGATTTCAATCAGTCCATTCAGTACTTCAGTTAATTCAATTATCAGTCATTATCAGTTCGGTTTAGCAGTAATCAGTACGTAATTCAGTGGTTAATCGGTAATCAAAACGAGGGTTGTTACAGCTAGGTCCTAAGTTAGTCCAGGAAACAACAAAGAAGGTTGCATTTATCTGTAAAAGATTGGTTTCGGCTGAGAGTTGTTAGAAGAGCTATGCCGACTGTAAGAGGAGACTGTTATCATTTGAGATAGGAGACCACGTCTTCATAAAAATATCATTGAGACGGGGTTTGATGAGGTTTGGGAAGAGCAGAAAGTTGTCTCCTAGGTTTATTGAGCCTTTTGAGATCCTAGAGTACATTGGAGAGATAGTTTATAGTTTGGCCTTGTTGTCACAGTTTTCGGGATCCATGACGTGTTTCATATCTGTATGCTTCAGAAGTATGAGCCGAATCTGTCACATGTGTTAGATTGGACTGAGTTAGAAGTAGATAAGGATATCTCGTATGAGGAGAGATCGATTAGAGTCTTAGATACTTGAGACCAAGTCTTGCAAGGCAATACTATTCCATTGGTAAAAGTGTTTTGGTGACACCACGGAGTTGTGGAAGCGACTTGCAAATGTGAGGCGGAAGTCAGTAAGAAGTATCCTGACCTTTTTGTTAATGTTTGAAACTTGTAATGAAAATCGTGTTACGTTGATTATATGTGAACATCATATATGTTTTGGGAAAAATAATTTTGATTGGTTATTATAGCATATATATTTTCTGATTTGTATCTACTTGTTATACTTACTATCTATTTCATTGTTTAGGTTACTGAAGCTAAGTGCATGCATAATGCAATCCAAAAAAAAAAAAAAAATGCTTTACATTTGATACAAGTTGGAAAAGTTTGCTCTAAAGTTGTAAGTGGGATGAAATTAGAACACAATGCAAGAAACCCACACCACAGCGAATCCATATTCGACTCTAGCAATTGAATGTGAGGTGTCGGAACCTAATAACAATATATATTTGGACCAACAATGGAGTAATACATCAATACGACCAATTGATACTAATGCTGCCAAAGAAAAATTGGAGAAACAAGCACGTCACGATGTTAGGTTTGATGAAATGGCAGGCAACCAGTCTAAAATTGTAGAGGTGTTGTCAACTATGTCCTCTAGAAGTGTTGATTGAGATGAACAAAAGACGATAGAATGTGAACAAAAGGCTGCAAAACGTCGAAGGGCCGAGGACAGGGAGGAACAACAAAAAATATCATCTATGATGAATGAAAAGGAACAACGAAATGAGGAGCATACAATAATGTCAATAGATATGATCAATTTAAATCCGATGCAAATGTCCTACTGTGAAGAACTTCAACGGCAAATCTTATTTCGATCAACAAATAGATTTGCTTGACTATTTTATGAAGACCGTTTTTTTTTTCCTCCAAATTAGTTTCATATTTTTTTTTTGTTCAAGTTATTATTGTTTTACTAATTATGTTCAATTTGTTTTAGTCATGATCTTCTTATAGTAATGATGTTCAATTTATTTTATTAATGATCTACTCATAGTAATGATATTTCTTGAATTTTTGTTTTATTTTATAAATAAATAATGATGAAAAATAGTGTTTGCTGATAACAACTTGTCTAATAAAATATAGGAAGTTATTAAAAATATTTAGCTACGAAAAAATTAAGACATGATAATATATGGAAATTTTTAGATTTTTTTGCAATTGAGGCCTAAAGCCATTACTTCAATTGCTATAACTAGGCTTGAGTGGGACCTATTGCTTACCAAAGTAACAGCTTTGCAAAATACTCTGTTTCGTAAGTGTTGATAATGTGGTTCCTATTGCTATTGATATCTATTGCAACAGTTTTGCAAAATAAACATTTATTATTATTTTATTTTCCAAGTGACAGTGTTTTTGTGAGGCAACAGTGTGTATACTTGCAAAATATCATCTATTGCAACAGTGTTTAGGGTGTATTTTTTTTTTTTTTTTTACGCTGTGTTTGGTTAGAGGATTTGAGGAGGGATTTGGAAAGGAAAAAGGAAAAATTAAGTGAAATGTAAATAAAATATACCTACATTTCACCTAGTTTCACACACCTTTTCCCTTTCCCTTTCCAAATCCCTTCCCAAATCCCCCAACCAAACACAGCATTAAGGGTTCTCAAGACACATTTGAAGTTCACCATTCACAAATAGAACATCCATTCAAAAAGTAAAACCACATACTAGTAGTACATCCAATAAAAAAAATCACATACTCATAGTACATCCATTAAAAAAACACACACACACACATACACTTGTAGTATAGCCATTAAACAAAAACAAAAAAAAAAAAACCGAAAAAAAACACACACTCGCAGTACATCCAAAAAAAAAAAAAAACACCACATAGTAGTGGTATATCTAGTCTCTCTGTCAATAGCTTCAAAGGTTAGTGTCAGGTGGTGGTAGAGAGAAGTAGTGATGGTAGTTGTCAGTCACTTGGTGCTCAATTTGCTTAATGCGATTGCTTGCTTGTTCATGACGTCTTTCAATGTTCACACGAAACTCACCAAATTGTTGAATTAATGCATTCTGAGAGAAGCCAAATGCATCGAACTGATTCGCCATGTGTTGTTCTCATTGAACATGCTGATTGTGTCGTTCTTGTTCCATAGACAAAAAAATCAGTTCAGTATTGAGGTTGTTGAGGTGGTGGCATGGCATTCTCATCATGTTGGGGATCATCTGTTGGTGTATTTAGAGCATTTGGAGCATTCAGACTATGCTTTAATAGATCACCGCCGCCAGTTCAGGTGAGTGTGTACTCTGAAATCGCAGAATTTATTTTTGTTTCTGTTTCACCTACAAGTCTGATCTTGAAAGCTTTGAAAATTTTTGTAAGCAGAGCTTCAAAAGCTAATGACCGGCCATTGATATTAAGATTTACAACCACCATGAGTATATAGCATAAAAATCCAATTTGTGGCTAACTTCAAAACAATAGAGCAAATAAACATTAAAAACTAGAACAACATCAAAATGCCCTCCTTTCGGAATGACATTTTCTATAATGTATCGGGAGAGAATACAAAAGTGGGATTTTGTAACGACCCCATCGCGTATAATGATTAGCACTTAAGTAATTAAGGAGATTTGAAATTTAATTGCCAATTATTCCAATTTAATCTAGGTTTTATGAAAATTATGGAGATTGATTCATTTATGGTTCTATTAAGTACTTATTTTGGAATTAGAAATTAAGGGTCCAAATGGCTTAAGGAACTGAAATTAAGAAGTTGAATCAATTTAATCTTAATTACGAAAATATTCGATTTAGTTTAGTAAAATTGAGATTCGATTAATTAGATCCTAATTGGAGTTAATCAAGTTAATTAAATTATGAAGATTGAGAATTGTAATTATTACGAATTAAATTTATTTATAGGGTGTTCAATTTGAATATGTAATTTAAGCGACGGAAATTTGGAGCCTTTTTGGGAATTTGATTAAAATCTGATTCAGATTAATAAATTTAAATATAATTAATTAGACTCTAAAGGAAGTCAATTAGACTATTTAATTTATGTGGGATTTGTGTTTGGGCTAATTAAGATTAATTAAAATTAAATGATAACCAATTAAATTAAATGTGAATGATATATTAATTTAATTTTAATAAATTATATATATTACAAAGGAATGTTGGTGTGTTAAGTCTAAGGCAACAAATATATATGTACATCATCAAGTCTTGTGTGGGTGGGAAAAAAAAATAGAGCACGGCTAAGAGAGAGAGACCAAGAGGGAGGAAGAAAAGGGAAGAATAAAGCCTTGTGGGATATCAAAACTTAAGCTAAAAATTATGGAAAATTCATCATAAGGTAAGAAATTTCATCCTCTTTCTAGTGTTGTTTACTTAATCTAGAACAAAAATTTATTCAAGGTGTATTTTGAGAAGATTAAAAATAAAGATTTGAGGATTAATCATAAATTCATAGAAATTGGATTTGTATGTTAAATCAAGTTAGGTTGAAAAACATGAGTTATGATTCTTTTAATTTGTTAAATTTAAGTTCAATTTAGAGAATTATTCTTGAATTAAGTTCTATAAATTACATGCAACAAGGGTTTATTAAAGATTTGACCCATGCAAATGAGTTAGGTTAATGATTATGGAAATCAACTTAGAAATTAATTATTTTGGTTTGATTTTGCATATCCTATATAAAATGAAGTTCCATTGTTACATACATGAGGGAATTCTATGAGTATTTGAATCTATATTTACATGCGTCATGGATTTTGAAGAAATTAAGCTATTTAAATTCATATTTTGAAGAGAAAAAGGAAATATTTTATGACCATCAAGTTTATGGAAATTTAGAATTAATCCTAATGTTAGATAAAGTTTTGATTTTATAATTAGATTTTTAATCCATGCATGTAATGTAATTTAAGATTTTATTTAAATTAAGCATATTTTGAAACACCTATGGTTATGAATTAAGTTGAGGTTACAAATTAAGTTAAGTTTAAGATTATGGAAATTAGTTGGGAAAATTTATAAGAATATAAAATTACTAATTTTGATGTCAATTTCATACAAGTGAATAATTTTATAAGGAGTTTGTGACTTTAATTTCATGTTTTGAAGGAAAATAAAAAGAGCTTGAAGTCAATTTTATGTAACTAAAGAAAATGAGAAATTGGAGCCATGTTCAATTTATGGAGATTAATTTAGAGATTAATCACTTTGGGTTTGGAATTTGGCTTGATATGGAGGAATTAAGTTAAAACTAAATTTGGACAATTGGAGCATGATTTTGAATAAATAATTTCTAATTGAGAGAGTTTACTAAATTATACATTGGTTCTCCATATTTGTGTACCACAAATACATGTTTTGAGGCTTTGACTATCAAATCTGAACTTCAATTACAATTCTGAAAATTCCAGAATTTACACTGTCTCTCGCTCGAGCGTGAAAATCGAGCTCTCAGAAGTTTTTCAAATTTTACAATCCGCTCAAGCGACCAAAGTGGCGCTCAAGCGAAGACCCTATTTTCAGCATATTTTGAAAAATCGCATTTAATTCACATTTTTATTCTCATCTCTTTCCAAAGCATTCTAGACATGTTTTATGTCTCTATAAGGATTAATAAGTTAACAATCAACATTAATTAGTTGATTAAAGAATAAGTCATTAACTTAGTGATACTTGATTAAGAAGCCAAGTGAGGAATTAGTTTATTCAGAAAAGAATGATTTAGTAATGAAAAGATATGTGAAATAAAAATCCGATTCATTTAACTGAAGGAAGAATACACGTAGTAGAATCTCGGACTACTTGGGCAGAAAAAGACAAGAAAAGTCAAGCTTGATCAAGGAATTGATATTGTGCTTCGATGTGTATATGTTATGTGTTTATGTAGGTCACACGCTATTGTCTGCCTGCTTTGTGATCTGTCTGATCTGCTTCTGCAACTATCTGTGAGTAATAACTCTGTAAAGTTATGTTTAACTTTAATTATTTTTTGATGATATGACATGATAAATTTTTGAAATGCTATGTTTTGTATAAATGAATGATTGTCTAATTTTATTTGAAACGTAATTATGGTATCCTTAGCAAAGGCCCTCGCCTAGGGGACATAATACTGTGGCTTATGGTCATGAGGTCCTAGCCCGGGGGTTAATACCGTAGCCCAGGCCCTCGCCCGGGGGAAATAATACCGTCGCCTACGCCTTCGCCCGGAGGAAACAATACCGTGGCCCACGTATGAGATATGTTCCCTGGTACCGAAGGTTCCATTATGGAACTTGATATGCTTGACCAACATGATATGCTACGCTAAAGGAAGTACCATACATTATTTGAATATGAATATGAATATGACTCTATTTCTGATACGAATATGAACATGAACATGAACATGATTATGTTTCTGATTAGATAAGAGATTTGAAAGCTGATTTCTGAGTTTCTGATACGAATACGAACATGAACATGACTACGCTTCTGATTTGATAAGAGATGTGAAATCTGATTTCTAAATTTGATATGGACATCATTCATTAAAACCCTTTACTTTGTTATTATTCATTGGGCTCTAGCTCATTGTATTATTTATGTATGTAGGTGAACGACGCGTGACCAGGCTTAAAGGCGTCTGCCTGGAATATGTTTTTGTCAGCCAACCTATGTGCCTCCCGTGGAGGTTTCGGATATATCGAGTGACTATGGCTACGTGATTTAAAGTTTAAGTTTTGTTTTCTTGATTGGTTAGACAAGTCTTGTGTATTTTGTAACTAGGGCTAAGTCTCTTTTTGGCTAATCTGTGTATATATGTACATAAAGTTTAAAATTTTTCTATCTCATATAAGTCTGCACAGCTCAATGGAAGTTGTTTAATTGCTATTTGCTTCCACAGTCCCTAATTACATGTTATTCTGTTAATAGGCCTTTGGTAATCCAAGGATTACTGGCCAGTTACGATGCTAAACCTATAGGGGCGGGTTTTGGGTCGTGACATATTTCAAATGTCTTGCTTGCAAATTACTTTCGGTAAATCTAGTCTCACAAATAGTAGAATATACTTCAGTTATGTTGCCAACAATATCAATCAGTTCATACTCATTGTGAAAGTAGACTTGCATCCCCCCTTGCTTAATGCCAATAATTCGTGCTGGAGTAGGGATATCAAATTCTCTCTGTTTACCTTTTACATAAGACTTAATAGTATAGTCTCCATTTTCTTCAGATATACGTTCCAAGTGAACATAAAAAAAGAGAAACAAGACGAGGATATACCTTCTATGATAAATTGATTAAATTTATCCAACCCATAGTTTCAAGTTTGGTAACCAACAGAGCATCATATTAAGAGCAAGATTTAGCCTTTTACAGGTGGCAATAGGTCAACTATAGAAGTTTGGAAATGCTTGTTCATGACTGTAAGTTAGAAAATCTTGAGTTGGATACTGTTGTTGAGGCGGTTGTTGACGTGGAATAAGGTTGGAAGATGGTCCAGGTTCACTTCTTGTTCTTTTGGTTCTAGGCATGACTATCTGAAAATATTAAGGATTTGATTGTGAGGGATAAATGTGAATGTTGAAGAGAATTGGTGTGAATATTGCACCATGGGGGTTTGAGAAATAGTTACAAAATTGTGTGAAAAGGTAAGCAACAGAAAAAGGAACAAAAAGGCTGAAACCTCAACCCTGGAGCTTGTCTATGGTTCAAGTGGAGACTGAAGTCATTGGTTGACTGGACGGTCGTCCTGCAGGATGTCCCCTCGGTCGACTGGCTGTGTGCAGCTGCTTGTTTTGCTTTTTGCTTTTGGTTTGCAATTTTTGGTGTTGTTATAAAGAATTCATCCACACCACAAACATACAGACATACTCATAGTGATTTATAGATAAGTGAGACAATAGATGATAATCAATGAGGTAGATGTATAAATTGAATGAGGTGGTTAATCATGAATGAAGTAGATGTGGCCTTCAATGTTTTTGAGCCTTTTCATGCAAATTCAATTCACTCAGGCTTGCAGAACATTACGATGCATGCATTGATGTTCCCATCCTCCCAAAATGCACAATGATATACATTGAAATAAAATATGTATATATACATAAAATAAACCCACAAAGAGAAAATAGTATCAACTATCACAAATTGTAATTTGGAGATGGTAACCATCACAAATTATTTCACACTAGTTTTTTTTTTTTGGCTATGAACCAATGGACCAAAGTGGAAAAAATGTGCTATTTTAAAGATCAAAGTAATAAAAAATAATAGTTTAGCAGAGGGTAAAAAAATTAGACACTATTATCATCATATAAATTTAAAGGTCAGTGTCCTTTTAGATCAGTAAATTGTATATTGACAGTAAAGTGGATATTGACAAAATTGAAGGACCAATTGTCACGACCTGATCCTGTCCCTAAGGAGTAAGGTCATAACCGGCCAATAATCATGAGATTATCTATGATCTCCAACAATTTCAGAAATATTAAAGGGGCCAAAACGAAAGTAGATTTAAAAACTCTGTCCAATGAGCTGTGCTTATATGGTATAGCAAAATCATTCCAAAGGTATTTCATAATAACTCACACATATAAATAGAGTTAACATCTTATATATATCCAGGAACTTTAAGATATGTAGTCAGCTAAACAAAAACTCATATATATAGGTGATCCAACGTGTTCACCAAAATAGTAAAAGAGTAACAAAAGAACAAAAGGAACAAAAACAAAGTCTCATGCATGAGACATTCGGGCTAACTTCTCAAAAACTTGACTTCCTCTCATAGTCTTCATCGAGGCTGGGTTTGGACGTCTCTTTGCTTACCTACATACACATGAATGAGAATGAGTGAAAGCCCAGTGAATACTATCAAATAAGGAAGTTACATGAATGAAAATTTGTTAACAAACATATCAAACGCCCTTAGGCCCATTCATATTTCTATCTAATGCATCAAATGGCCTTAGGCCCAAACATATCAAACGGCCTTGGGCCCAATCCATTCTTATCAAATGGCCTTAGGCCCAATTTGCTTGTGTCAAACTGCTTTTGGCCCAATCATTCATGTCAAACGGCGTTTGGCCCAATTATCCATGTCAAATGGCGTTTGGCCCAATTATTTCTAACAAATGGCCTTCGGCCCGATTATCCATGTCAAACAGCCTTTGGCCCAATCATTTCTAGCAAATGGCCTTTTGCCCAATCATTCATGCTAAATGGCCTTTGGCCCAATTATCCTTGTCAAACGGCCTTTGGCCCAATCGTTTGTATGACGAATATCCAATTTGGAAGTAGCATACTTTAATACATTCTTATTAAGATATTACTCACTATGTTCTGCCGGTAGATTTGCCCTTGCGCTTAACCCTACACATTTCATAACATATCGGGTTACAAGCGATTCAATCCGTTCTTAATTTATTTATTTCTCTTAGGCCTCTTTTTTTATCCTTTTAGGTCTTTTACAATGTCCAATGCATGCCTAAGAGTGCTTAGAAATGAAAGAGAATGGAAAACAAAACATAAAACGCCTTGTCAAAATTTCTAAAACAGGGCTCTTCGTTCGAGCACAGCTTTGGTCGCTTGAGCGGATCCCTTTTGTCTACAAAAGTACTGGTTGCACTTATTTTATGCTCGAGCGATATTTTTGACGCTCGAGTGAGAGGTCTTACAAAATAGGGTTCGCTCGAGCGTATACTTTGTCGCTCGAGTGATAGTACAAATTTTTGCAAAACTTCTGGGAGCCAAATTTTCAGGCTCGAGCGAGACTTTCCTCGCTCGAGTGGACAGGTCGAATTTTGGGTTTTTTAGAATTCTATGTAAGCTTCAAACTCAACCCCAAATGCTCCAAAACTTGCAATTTGATACCAAAACATGGGAAAAACATTGCCTAGCATGAAAACATGGGTAATTCAAACTCAATTGACAAAAAAATCATGGTTCATCTCTCAAATTTCCAAAAACCATTTCAAGTTCTTCAAAGTTCATGAAATCAAGTTACATATCTTGCTTGAATTATGCATGCATATAACTTATTGACTCTATTTCTATTTCAAATGGTACAAATGATGTTCATACTCATGGAGCTTAAGAAAACCATGCTTGCATGTATGATTTATTACTCAATTTCTCATATTTAATATGTTACATGCTTGATTATGGAATTTCATGGCAACTCCCTACATGCATGGTTATATTGATTTCAAAATCATCATCATCAACTCAATTCTTGTTCTTGGTCACATAACATGCTAGAATTCATGCAATTATGAACTTAAATTCATGAAGTTGAGTTCAATTACTCACCTAGGAACTCCAATCTCCCAATTCCAAGCTAGTTCTTGAGCCCAGCCTTCTAAATCCTCAAGGTTTCAGACAATTCTACAATTTTTCCTCTTCCTCTCTTACTAGAACCGGCCCTCTCTCTCTCTAGAGTGTATACCCAGAATTTTGAGCTCACAAATGGTGAGTATAAGTGTAATTAGCTCTTTATATATGCTTGCCTTAATCAATTTGATTATAGCTAAGTATTTGTGCTTAATTAATCAGTTCGATCTAATTATTTTGATCCAAATCAATTTTTAATTAAATTTCACCGTAGGTTTTAAAAATCATGCTAAGCATAAAAATACAGACAATTTCACTTTCTGACGTCTCTACGACCTTCAATTTAAATTCTATAGTAGAAAATCAAATAGATTTTCCTACAGTGAACAGATAAGAATTCAAACACACACATAATCATATAAGTAACACTCAAAATCATATTAAACATATAACCATAATCATAATTAAGATTAATTAACATAACATGGGGCAGAGTTATCACACCAATAATAGTTTAGATACAAAGTATAAGTTCTTCAAATAAAATTTCATAATTGACTTGTTCCCAGAATCAAATTGGTGATGCAAAGTCAACTGTTATGCATTACAAATAAAACTCAGATAGCAGTAAAATGTCAATTGCGAAAAATACAGTAACATAATGAAATCCAATAATCATCTAGAATAAGATAAGACCATCTCCACAAAACATTATATATTCATTTCATGCATTTAGCTCCAAAATTGATATATGTATACAGGTTTAAGAGCATATTTACTACCAAAACAACAAATATTGACAAATCAATCACCTTAAACACTTCCCAATCAAAAAAGCCAACAAAAAGTTCATCCTCTTGTCCACAAAAAGTTCATCCTCTTGAAATTCATAAGAAAGTTTATTTCTAAATTAACCTTGACTTATGAACCACTATTTGGTCTCTTGAAGAAAGGAAAGAAATTTCGATGGGATGATCGATGTCAATTCACTTTTGAGCAGATTAAGCAGTACCTTTAGAATCCATTTGTGTTATCACCGCCAGAGCTGGGGAAGCCTTTGATTTTGTATCTGTCAGTAACAAACACTACAGTGGGATGCATGCTCGCTCAGGAATCTGAGGATAGGGTAGAGAAAGCCATCTATTACTTGAGAAAGAAAATGCTGGAATACGAGACCCGCTATACTTCATTGGAGAAAGCTTGCTTAGCCTTGGTATGGGCTACCAGGAAGTTAAGGCACTACTTGTTAGCTCGCTCCGTAATTCTGGTTTTGAGATTAGATCCCATCAAATATCTCTTTGAGAAACCAGCGCTTATGGGTAGGCTAGCCCGTTGGTTGCTTCTTCTCTCTGAATTTGATCTCAAGTATGTCACTCGTAAGTCGGTCAAGGAGAGAGCTGTAGCAGAGTTCCTGGCAGATCACTCGGTAGAAGGTGATGAAGCGGTGGAATACCTATTCCCAGATAAA
The DNA here is from genome assembly GCA_025200525.1 of Camellia lanceoleosa. Classification (NCBI taxonomy): domain Eukaryota; kingdom Viridiplantae; phylum Streptophyta; class Magnoliopsida; order Ericales; family Theaceae; genus Camellia; species Camellia lanceoleosa. The sequence continues at coordinate 104,969,479 of CM045769.1, read as the reverse complement.
GCCATTTTGCAAGTTGAGGAGGAGACTTGGACAATGTACTTTGACGGAGGGTCCAATTAATGCGGTTATGGGATAAGTGTGTTGCTGATAGCACCTGACAACTCCCATATACCTTTAGCCTTCAAACTCTGGTTCAAGGTGTCCAATAATAAAGCAGAATATGAGGCGTGTATCGCTGATTTGGAAGCTTCCCTGAAACTAGGGGCAAAAAGGTTGGATGTTATTGGGGACTCAAACTTAGTTGTTTCGTAAACAAATGGAGACTGGAAAGTCAAAGAAGAAAAGATGAAGATTTATCACCAAACCCTAGATGTTCTGATTCCTAGGTTTGAAAAGCTGACTCTCACGCATCTACTGAGAGAGAACAACAGGTTCATTGATCCTTTATCTACTCTATCTTCTATGATAGACATCCCGCTCGAAGTCCGGATGCGTTCGATCATCATTGAGCAGAGATACACGCCAGCCTATAAAACTATCGCCGCAATAGATGAAGCACAAGATAAAAACCCTTGGTACTACGATATTTGGAACTTCTTGGAAAAGGAGATTTATCCACCAGGGGCAAGTGCCAAGGAAAAAAAAGGAATACGGCGAATAGCCATTCAATTTATCATCTACGGAGGTAAACTGTACAAGAGAGGTCATCTGGAAATACAAAAGTTGTATGTCGAAGAAGATGAATCAAAGCGCCTAATGGAGGTCATCCATGGGGGAGAGTGCGGAGCGCACATGAACGGAATGATGTTAGCCCGGAAGATTCTCAGGCATGGTTACTACTGGTCTACTATGGAGGAGGATTGTATTGGTTTTGTTTGGCGATGCCATAATGCCAAATTCATGCTAATCGGATGAATATCCCGCCGTCGAAGCTGTACAACATGACTTCGCCATGGCCTTTCTCGGTTTGAGGAATTGACATCATTGGGGCAGTCACACCAAAATGGTCAAATGGGCATGAATACATTCTGGTGACAATTGATTACTTCAGAAAGTGGGTGAAAGCTCAGTCTTACGTAGTGCTAAAAGCATCGCGTGTCGCCAAGTTCATCCGAAACAATATCATTTGCCGATATGGAGTCCCAAATGAGATCATATCAGATAATGGCTCCCACTTCAAAAAAGAGGTGATCGACTTGTTGGAGAAATATAATGTGGCTTTTCATAAGTCATCTACATACCAGCCACAAGCCAACAGAGCTGTTGAAGCCGCCAACAAGAACATCAAGAATATTTTGCAGAAGATGGTTAAGACCTATAGGGACTGGCCAGATAAATTACCATTCACACTCTAGGGCTATAGAACTTCAATCTGGATGTCTACAGGAGCAACTCCTTATTCTCTCGTCTATGAGATGGAAGCTGTTCTGTCAATTGAAATAGAAGTCCCGTCGCTGCGAGTTATAGTTGAGTGTCAAATAGCAGAGGCGGATTGGTAATAGAGCAGGTTTGAAGAGCTGATGCTGCTTGATGAGAGAGGGCTGAAAGTATTGTACCATGTTCAGGGCTATCAACGCAGAATTGATAGGGCTTTTAACAAAAAGGTTAAGTCTCGGAATCTCAAAGAGGGAGATATAGTGTTGAAAGACAACCGAGCTCCCATCCATGACCCTAGGGGCAACTTCAAATCCAATTGGACTGGTCCTTACATCATCAAAACTATCTAGTCGGGTGGAGCTGTTATTCTCATAGATTTGGATGGCTTGGAATTTTCCCAACTGATCAATATGGACAAATTGAAGAAATACTATCCCTGATAGGCTCGCTAGGCCGAAAACCCAAAAGGGTGATCTAGGCAAAAGTTAAAGCATAAAAAATTAGAAATAAAGAAAAACTGAGCTCGCAAGGTTGAAAGCCCTAAAGGGCGGCCTTGGCAGAAGTTAGAGGGCAAAAGAAGAGAGTTAATACTCGAGTGAACCTGAACAGAACTACGTAAGGCCTGATTCCCATCTTCGGGATACGTAGGCAACTTCATCCTGAAGTCTGGCTGTAAACACCTCCAACTCAACTGTCCTATCCATGTGATTGATCAGGTTCATCTTTGTCTGGTTGTGATCTTTACTCTAAGAGAAGAGCTGGTTATAGTGCAGAGCAATGCTATTCAATTAAGGGGCAGTTGTGATCTTTGGATTCAGAGTTGTACATCTTGAGGATTGATTCCGTGCGTGTCAAGTGGTGATCCTTTTTGAAAATAGTCTTGGAAAGTTTTAATAAAAGTTGATTCTGTTCAAATTTTTATTTTTATAACTTAGACCATTTTTGGACCAAAAGGAAAATCTTTAGTGCTCACAACTTTAATTTCATTGATTTCAACATAAAAGTTCTCCAACTCTCTAATATAAATCAAAGTTACTTTTACTACATCAAAAAAACTTGAAAAGAAAAGTCAAAGCAATAAACTAGGGACATAGATGAGTCAGTGCTCTGTGTCCTCGCCAGGTTTCAGGAAGCTTCCGACGCCAAAATGAGCCTGGTTTATGCCTCATCCTCGAGCCAAGACAAACATTCGCCAGACAGGGCGCAACTGAAACTAGGAGCAGGGGCCAGAAGCTCCCTCATAATCCAAGCAGTGAGGTACCTGGCAAAATGTGAACCTCGAATGGGGAATGAAATCGGGTACTCTACCCCCTCATCTGTGCGGGTCTGATCATGCCCAAATTGACGTCTGAACCGGAAGGAGAAGTAGAATACGCAGTGTGTCAGGTCGATCAACTGAATGCCGGGCTGCCGAGCCATGCTGTAGCTCATCTCGGTCAGATTAAGCCAGGAGCAATGCCAAGCTATGTTAGCAGCAGACCTGTTACACATCCAGTGGCACCACCATCCCTCATTCGGGAAATACACTAGTCGGTGGCTGAAGAAATAGCCTTAAGCTGAGTACTCAGGGCAAGAGTCCACTACCTTTAGCTTATCCATAAGCCACACCTAGGAAGGGATGAAAGAAAAGAGAGATTAAAGAATAAAGAGATGTATGTTGAGAGAAAAGTGAGAAAATGGCTTTAAGAGAAAAACAGAGCAAGAGTGTCGAGAGATATAAGAAACACATATAAGAAAGGGTGGGAAACAATACCTGAAAAAGTAGTAGACTCCCCGCAAATTTGGTAGTCTCTCGTCGATGAAAGGCGTCTAAGCCCATCAAAGTCTCGGCCAACGCTAAGCCAATGCAACTCTTGCCTTCTTTTAGACCTTGGGCCACTTCGATCAAACGAATGCTGGACTCGCCAAAACTAGGGGCAAGAAGGAAATGAGCTAGCATATATAAGCAGAGGGCATGTTGTCGAAAACCTCACTAGAGAAGGCCACTTCGGTCACCGATGTCGGAAAATCGATGAATCAAACTGGGAATGTCTAGCTCTTGGTTGTGGGCCAGAGATCGAGCCTCGTACAAAGTGAGCCCACACATCCGTTCCAAAGCTTGGGCGTGGCCAAAATGGGGCTGAGGTATGATTTCCTTATCACCCCAGGATTCCATTAAAGTCTGGAATTCTTTAATTGTCGGGCATATTTCTTGACCCCCGAAGCTAAAGACATGTGTAATCGAGTCCCAGCATCTCACCGCGACATAAACGAACGAAAAACAAAGTGGAGTTTGACTCAACGAAAAAAGTGCATTTATGCCGAAACCCCAGAAATTTACCTTTTCCAAGCCGTCTAAAGTCGCAATCCAATCCGAGAGTTTTTCGACAAAAAATAGCTTCATTCTTGGAAGAATTTGAGGCTGAAATGAAGTTTTGAAGAGAAATCACGAAGCTGAACCCTTTTGTAGAAGATAAAGCAGTGAGTAGAAGCCAGCTGTCAACAATCTGGAGGTGCTTCACATTGATGGCTGGCAGGTGGTCGATTCACACCTCTTGTGGCCAAAGAAGCTCCTTCGTGGTTGATGACCTTCTTTTTCGCCTCTCGTCCCAATTCGTATTGAACAATGCTGAAAGAATGTGTTTTGTTCTGCTCTTTGTGTGTTTTAAAGTCTTATTTTGAGTCCTTTTAGTTTTAGCAAGTTTGTTGAGTTGTATTTGAGTTGTTTTGTTTTGTTTATCAAGTTATTGTTGTTTTGTTTATCGAATTATATGTTGCATTTTATATTTTGGTTGTTGGTCGGTTCATTACCCGATTAAGAATTTTGTTTCAATCAAGCGCTCTTGGCCATTTCAATTCGATGTCTATTTCATGCTACATGGTGCTCATGATGCAAAAATGACATTACTTTTTATAAAAACTGGGAGGTTTTATTCCGATCATGATTTTTTTACAAAAGATAAATACAAGTTTTAAAGAAAATAAAACCTATTTGAAGCTATACATCTGTTGATGCTACTAAACAAAAAGAAACTAAGCAAAAAATCAAAAAATCAACCCCAGTTGCCTTAAGCCCGAGAGCCCACTTCGTCCTCTTCCTTAGAGGAGAGGACTCTGGGGCACTATCTCCATCAGCACCCCTTTCTAAATTGGCCTCTAAACCTAAGCTGGAATCGTCTCCGCTCTCTATCCCAGAACCTGCCTCGGCATCGTCTCTACTCTCGGATGACTCGGAATGCTGACTTGCTGCCTCATCAGAGTTGCTGGTCTCAACATCGTCATCGCTCAAGATGGGCTATGGAGGACTACTTTGGCCTCAGGCACTCCTATCTCTGCCTCTCCTCCTTGCTGCTGGATGAGGTACTGCTAGTGCAGGTGTTGTTGCTGCTACCACTGCCGTCGTCGCCGGTGCACTCGATATAGCTGAGATCTGAAAAGGACAGTTGTCACGTATTAGTTGCAGTGTGTGTATCAGGTGCAAGCATAGTATGTAGTGTACATATTAGAAGCAAGCATAATATGCAGAATGAGTGTATGTAGAAGTCAGATACAATGTGTGAGTACAGTGTGCCTGTGCAGTGTGTTAGATGCAGTTTGGGAAGACTACAGTTGAAATGCTGGTGTATCAGTGGAAATTTGATAGCATGAAGTGCAGACTGAAGAAATTACCCGGACACTGTAGAGACCGAGCAGCGTCTCCCTTCTCTGTACCATGCCTATCAATGAGGCTATCAGCTCGAGAGCGCCTCCTGTGTACTCTACGATGCCTGCAAATGCATTTGGATGATCAATGTTCACAATAAACATATTTGAAATGAAATATGTGGTGCAAATCGTAAAGTATGGACCGTACCTTAATCGGGCCTCAAACCCTGACAAGCTCATGATCAGCCACTACAGGCTTAATCGGGACCTGGAAAGCCGCCCTGGTATGTCGCCAACATGTAAGCGCGGTAGGAAGCTCTGGCCAATAGGTGCGAGAGCCCCTTTAGCATGGGCCCTGGTCGCTCTGGTCACCTTGGTCACCCTGGTCAGCCAACGCGCCTCTCTCGTTGCAGGAGCCCTCGCCCCCTCACCTCCGCGAACACCTGTCAATGGTGGCATGAGACGAGTCTGAATAAAGATCGTGTAGTCGCCCTCTACCCTGAAGTAATCAGCATCCAAGCCCACTATTAACTGCGTGACCGCATCAACGGATAGGCTGTCTACTGATCTCATGGACTCCGGCGATGCCATTGGAACGATCGGGTCTAGTAAGCCCACGGTCTGGCGGACGAATCGTTCACTTAGGAACCAGGCCCGGTAGACTGAGCCCTCAAGAAGAATGTGGAAGCGAGAGGTGGCCCAGGCCCCAGCGTACTAGTCCTAAACCCCAACTGGCATCATGGCCCAAGGCTGTCACGTGATTTGCAAATAAAGAGTGAACAGATTATTAGTTGTTGTCATTTGCTAAAATGTGAATTAGAACAGTTGTAAAGAAAAAATGACTATGTTTTGGGTTACCTCGTGGGCAACCACCGTGTCGAAATAGTGCCGGAAAAATGCGAAGGTCTTGCAAGTCCTGCGCTGGCACCTCCCATCATACCGCTTCGAGTACGAGACTGCTACAGGGAGCTCTTCTATGGGCTCTGAGGCGAGAGTCGAAAAATAAGCATACACCCATAGTTGCAGAGAAAATGCAGTGATGTGTGAAAGCATAATGCATGAACAGATACAAAAAGTGCAAAGTAGAAAGCATAGGTGTTGAACAGATGTGAAGTAGAAAATGTAGAGCAGAAAATGTAAAGTGTCTCAGGCTTGCTAGTAGCCTCTGATCAGCTCTACCCTCAGGCGGCAAGTTGAGCTCATGTAGCCATACAAGGTAGTGAGACCAGCTCCGCCCCAATCATAAAAGCGCACCCGGGGAAGGGTCACCAGGGCACTCAACCGATATAATCCACGGTGTTACCAAGAACAAACATCAAAAAGCCTCTGGCATACTGCTCTATCTCTTCAAACATCTCTGGCTCGCTCCCTCTAAACCGCTCAATGAACCAGCTATGCCTGACCATGTCTGTCCGGTATAAGGGTGGACGCACTCTTAGCAGCTCGACCTAGGTGGTCTCCCACTCCCCCATGTCTGTGTCGAATGGGATCGGATCACCCTCTACGCCTAAGCTGGTGATCATGGCAAAGTCGTAGGTAGTTATCGTCATCTTCCCGGCAGTGGAGAAGTGGAAGGAGTTGGTGGTGTCCTATCACCTCTTCATAAGTGCTCCTAGAAGAGGATGACTAACGACGACCCACGTCAGGCCAGAGCAGAAAAGGCCAAAGCTAACCTCATCCACAATGTCACGAACCCCAGCAGGAAGCTCATCATACTAGCATCGCGCGGTAGTGGCTCCTTACCTTCTGAAGGCATGAGACTCGCCCTGTGGCAAAGAATAGATGAATTAGATAAGGCAGTAATGAAATTACGGTCAGATGAAAGGCAATGCAAGAATGCAGTGAAAAGTAATAAAAGAATAGTAAGATAAAAAGGCAATACAAGAAATGCAAGTAAATAAAGGCAAGAATGCATGAAAACAAAGTTCATACCTTAACGACGATGGATGAAAGGTGAGAAGCTGGCTCCCTCAGCAGGAGGTCCTTCGGTACACTGAGAACGAAGTTGCTAAAGCGCCTAATGCCACCGGCTGGCAGCATATATGTCCGGGGATGGTACCTCGTTGGATCAAAAGGGCGTACCCTCAACAGTAGTAGCTCTGGCTCCACCTCAGGCTCAAACTTCGCCTCGAGGTCGGCCTCAATACCCTAAGCCGCCTTGCCTGTGACAACCCAGACTTGCTAATCGTGATTTTAATTAATTAATTATGTGTTAATTCTAATTGAACTAAATGCCTAGTAATTTAATTTGTGCATATCTATCCAAATTGGAAAATTACATATTAAGGTTACAACTTTAAAACTGAAATCGACAATCTTATTGGGTGCACAAATTGAAATTGAGTACATGGATGGGCTTATGGGAATTTTTAAAGCCATTTGAGAAATTTAATTGAAAATTGATTCAGTTTACTGAAATTATCTGTGACTGAATTGAGCTTTAATTGGAACTATTAATTATGTCCCTACATGTTAATTATGTGATTAAGTGTTATTGATTATTATGAGATTTATTGACTTGTATTGTTTGAACAGATAGGCTAGAATGAAAATTAAAACTGTCTGATTCGCTAATTTTAACAAGTTATAATTAAATAATTGGATAGAAATTAGAGCCTAATTCATCTTAGTATAATTTAATTTAGTGTAATTAAGATCATAATATGATGAGATTAATTTAACTTGAGTTAATTGAATACAATTTAATCTAGGAAATGAATTATTATTATTAATATAGAGTATTCTATTCATCTAATAGGAAACAAAGGAAGTAAAATGAACTTTGGTGACCTTTAAAGAGACCTTTAAAGAGACACATAGAGAGAGAGAAAGAGAGAGGACTCTAGGGAAATAAGAATTTAGGAAGAAGATAGAAGATTGTCTTGAATTCACTCTAATCATCAAAGCAAGGTAGGCTTTTCTTTCTAATTTCTTGATATAGAGACTTGTATATCCATCATCTTTAAGATTAAAGCTTAAATTAGGATGAATTGATGACTAATTAGAAGGTTTGCTCATGTAATTAAGAGTTGAATACCGGCATGTTTTGGTATGGAAGAATTGACTTAGTTAGCTCCTAAATTCACCATGCATGGCATAATTTCAGTTCAAACACCTATTAGGTTGCATGATCCTTCCATGCATGTAATGTTTTCAAGAATCCATGAACAAAACAATTGTTTTTTAAACTTATTTTCAAACATGATTCATGGAGTTTGAGAAGAGACTAAAAATGAATTAGAGCTTGGGTTCAAGAAAATAGATGTTTCATGAAGTTTAAAAAATGGAAGAATGAGTTTAATTTAATATTTAGAGTCTTATAAGAATTCAATTAAAAATCTGATTTAGGTTCATAAAATTACATGTAGTCAAATTAAGTCTTAATTGAGAATTAATTAAATTCAATTGAAATTGAGTTAGGCTTAAGATTGTGGAAATAAATGTAAAGATTAATTATTTGGACCTTGATTTGCTTGAAAATGGAGTTGAAATTGCCAAATGTACATATTTATGAGTTTCTAATTCAGTAATTTAAACATGACTGAATAATTGTGATTTAATGTGTATGAACCTAATTTAAGTTTGATTATGTAATTAGTGAACTTAATAAGGGTTGATATATAATTAGATTATTTATATTTAATTAGTTTGGTTAATACATAGCTAAACATATTTTAATTGGAGGTTAATAATCTAATTCATTCCTAATACTAGTCATCCATATTTAAAATGAATGGAAGAAAAATAAATAGGAATAACTAAATGAAAAATTAGAATCAAATGAGAGAAAACAAATAGAGATCGAACGATCAATTGAGTTGTAATGTAAGAATGCGATTGTAATTGTGTTATGCTTGGATTTGTTTGTTTAGGTCGGACGCCGTATCTTTAGTGCATTTTAGCATGTGTTTCAGGAAGCCCAATGTGAGTAACAATGTTGTAAAAATATGTTCAAATTGTATTTATTTTCTGAATGATAAATTATATTGTTTTTGAACGGTTACTTTTTATCGATTGAATGATGATCCTTTTTTGAATTGTATTTGTGGCATCTATAGCGTATTGTTATTGTCATTGTTATTGATATTGCAATTGTTAAATAAATCTCTGTCAGTTCCAATTCTTGGAACTATTGTCTATTATTTGATGGCCATCAATTGATTATTTGGTCTTTAAGACCTATTGTATTGTTTTGTTGCTATGGGATGTATCACGTATGACCTATATGAATATGAATACGATTAAAAATGATTAATTGAATCGAATGATTGAACGATTGATTGACAAAGGATATTGATTGAAATAGATTGTTTCAAAGATCGTAAGGACATCATTCTTAATCTCTTTACACATTTGTTATTCACTGGGTTCTAACTCATTGTAGGTGATCGGGTACCGGATCAGAGTTAGCGGCGTCAATCCGAACCCTGTTTTTGTCAAGCCAACTACTGTGCCTCACTGCGAGGTTCGTACCATTGCATGTCAAGATTAATTGGGTGATTCAAATTCACCCTTTTGACATTGTGGTTATGAAATAAGAATGTTTATTGAGTTTTGTTAACTGTTTTTGGCAACGGTATTTTACTCCCTAGCTTATGTTTTGTTATAAACACATGTGTGTTATGGACTCAAATAATATTTCTAAAACTCTACCAAACACTACCTTGATCAATCATATTTTCATAAAATAGTAATGCACAGCAGTACAACCTATGAACATGCAATATGAAAATTCAACCACATGCTAGGGCCACATAAAACTCATAAATGAATAAACCACATGCAATATTCAAAGATTGAATTTGTGAAATTGTATAAAAAAATAAAAAAAAAAAAAATAACTACTCCCCGTTTGGGCTTTCAAAACAATTTGAAGTCCAAAATTGACGACTCATTTGTTTAACTCTATTCCCAAAATTATTCTAAATTTGTCTCTATTTTCAAAATTATCTTAAATCTATTTCAATTTATTACTATTTTCAAAACTATTCAAATTTATTTCTATTATCAAAACTATATTAATTGAACCGATATCTATGCTAAAATAAACTAAATATGCAAAACAACTTTTAAACTAAATACACAGCACTAAACAGAGTTTCACAGCTTACAAAAAATAATACTTAATTGAATAAGTAAAATACATACTTAAATTTTTTTTCCGACTCCACTCATGCCACTAAGCTTGCAGTGTGTAAACCTATTTTATTACAAATGAAAGAAATATATAAACATTTAAGTTGCATTTGGTCAGAAGATTTAAGAAGAGACATAAAAAGAGAAATATATATATATATATATATAATTCCACATTTTGTTTGGTTCTAATAGAAAACAGATGAAAAAAAGAAAGTGAATGCAATCATACAGAAAAGTGAAAGAAAAAGGGAAAAAAAATTTATGTGTTTGTTTAGATAAAGTCTTATAAAGTAATGAAAACTTATTTGTTAGATAGGCTAACAATTTTTTGCAAAATATAAATGAAAATTTATTTTTTCTCACAAATTTATTTTGTTTCCTTTTTACCCATATTTCTGCCCCACAACTCTCTATTATGCAGACTTTATATTTTTTTCCCAAATAATTTTTGTATAAAATTTTTCATCTATTCATTTCTTTTTCTTTTTTTTCAATTCACTTTCTACTATTTTTATTTTCTATCATTGGTTTCTTTCTAAACAAATGAAACCTAAATATAACTTAAAATCCTATCAATTCTTATTCTTTTCTTTCTGTTTTCCTTTTCATTTTTATTTCGCTCATCAAATCTAAGCAAATATTGCCTTGTTGTTTGTTTAGCACATGAGCGCTTCCAATGTCATTTGTTCAATAAGAAAAGCTAATACAATTAAATGGCCTGAATGTGAGAATATAAGAACTTTAGTAATCAAATAGTGGGCATGAGGCTAGACGAAAAAGAACTCCACGAAAGAAAATATACAGAGAACCTTAACAATTTAAGTAGAAATATTACTTGATGACTGAGGAGCCATGGTCTCACTGGGCAAACCCTTTCAAATGAAGATTAATCTCTCTCTCTCTCTCAGTCTCGCTTTTTTCTGTATATTCTGTGTATGTGTGTATATATATATATATTAGGGCTTTTGAAATTGAAAAAATGCAGAGACTACGGAAAGGGAGAGAGAGATAGAGATGTGAAAGAGATTTTGGGTGTGTTTGGTTTGATTTTGAGAGATAAATTTTTATAAAAAATCTTAGAGAAAGGGTTTAAAAAAAAATTATTGTATATTTTGAAAATAGTTTTAGAGTATGGGAGTTTAGGATGATTTAATATTTTGTTGTAGTTGAGTATATGTGTGTGAGAAAAAAAAATAATTGAAAAAAAGAGATGAGAGAAAAATTGATCGATTGATGTGTAGAAGAGAGTAATTTTGAAAAAAAAAATTTAAAAACTTTTAACCAAATAAAATTTTAAAAAAAAATTAAAAATTATATTTTGAGAGTTGAACAAACTAGGCCTTTATGGGCTAGGAAAGTATTAGATCTTCAACCCCGTTACAGAGCCCAAAAGCCCCGGCTCAAATTTGGCTCGAATTTGAGAAGGAAGAAGGAGGAAGAGGAAGAAGAAGAGAAGGAGAAAGAAGAAGAAAAAGGAGAAGCAGAACTGGAGGGACCATCAAAATCGGGCTGGAGGCTTAGGCGGAGGCGGGCGGAGGCAGAGGCGGAGGCAGGGCTGCGATGCGACGATCAGCCGACGAGTTGCAACGAGCGACAAGCTGCGACGATCGGCCGACGAGTGATGAGTTGCGACAACGACGAGCTGCAACGACTCTCTCTCGCCTCTGTTTCTCTCTCTCGCCTCTATTTCTCTTCTCCTATGTTCAAAACAATGAAGAAGAAAAAAAGAAAGAAAAGGAAGAAAAAAAAAAAAAAATTGAAACCCAAAACGACGTCGTTTTGGGTTTCGAGCCGAATTCGAGCCACTGATTTCGGGCCTTCAAACATTTTTCTTAGATCTTCTAGGGTGTCGAGTTTTCAGGTCGACTGACGAGGCTTTTGCTCTCAGAGTAGGGATGGTTTATTTAAGGTGAATTATAAATACATTTTTTAATTTTATTTAAAATATAAATTGTTATATATAATTTTATTAACGGTGATATTATATACATTAATTAGTATATAGTAATGATAGAGACCACTAAAAATGGTGCTTTAAAGCAACTACTAATGATGTGGCATCTATTTTTTTTCTTTTTTTAAAAAAAAAGAAACAAACACAGTAACACTGTGGTAGTGGGTGGGACACACTGCCACACCATTAGTGGTGGCACTAATTAGTGCTCTCTCATTTTCCATTAGTATATTAACTAATGTATTAACCTATGTTATAATATTATTACTAAGCTCATTCATTATACAAAATACAAATATTCAAAAATTTTAAAATTATGACACATCTCATTTTTTAAAATTTTTAATTTCATAATAAATGATAATTTTTATTAATAAATTATTAAACTAATTAATAATTTTTAATAATATCATAAACATATTTCAATTAATAATTTAAATAATTTTCTTATTATATAGAAGGGAAGTTATAAATTTTATTTTTTTAGTTAATTTTGTTAAATAAAAAATTCTTACAATGAGGTATTTGTTAATTCCATAATTTTTTTAATTTTTTTGAATATTTTATATGTTTGTGATGATTTGTGTTTTTTTTTTTTGGTAATTAAAGAGATAATTATGACAAAAAAAATTGATTGATATGTAAGGTATAATATTTTATCTTATTAATTATTTTAAATTCTTTTTGTTTTTGTTGATTATTTCAACCAAAAACCAAACATTCCAAATAAAATATTATTATTTTATAAGTAGTTAATAATTCTATTTTTTTAATTAGTTCTATCAAATAAAAATAACAATTCATATTTTAAATAAATCTCAAAAATATATTTATGATTTGTAATTTATCTTTCAATTTCGGAAAGGGTTGTTCGGAAATGTACTATTTTTATAATTTTTAATTTTTTTAATAAAACAATAAAAAAATATGGTTTCGTTTGATAAGACTTTCTAACTATGATTTGAGAATATGAGTTGTATTTTGAGTTTGTATGTTTTGAAATTATGATTTGAGTGTAGAAAATTTGTTTGGCTATGATTTTTGAATAGAGTGTTGAATTAAGTTTTGAATTGAGTGTGAAATTGAGTTTTGAAAGTTTGATTTGACATATGAAGTAAAAAAATTTGTTTGGTTATGAGTTTTGGAAAGAATTTTCAAAACTTAATTGAAATTGTTATAACTCATAACAAAACACATTACTTTCATATTATTGAAAATTTTAATCAATACTCAAAATCAAACTCTTTTTAAGATTCAATTAAAAAAATTTATTATTAACAGAAAATAACATTAATCAATTTTTTAATTGAAAATACTAGAAAGGAAACAATTTTTTTTCAAAATAAATATTTAAAAAATTTAAATCATAAATATTTAAATAATTTAAATAATCTAAAAAATTTAAAAAGTAAAAAATTAAAATAAATAATCAAAAATTTTAAATAATATAAATATTCAAAAAATTTAAATAATTTTAAATTTTAAATTTAAATCAACTCTACACTCAAATTGTAACCAAACATATAAAACAAAACTCAATTAAGAAATTATTTTTAAAACTCATAACCAAACACATAACTCGAAACTCCATATTACTTTCACAACACTACACTCTAATCGTAACCAAATATATAACAAAAAAATTAAAATATTTAAAAATATTTTTATAAAATAGAGTTTGAATTTATTTTTATAAAATATTTTAAAATTTAAAAAATTAAAATCGTGATATTTAAAAATTAAAATATTTAAAAATATTCAAAAAATTTAAAAATTTTAAAAATCGTAACATATTTAAATATTAAAATATTTAAAAATATTTAAAATATTAATTTGAATTGAGTTTTGAAAAGAGTTTTGAATTATGTGTTTGATTATGAGTTTTGAAAAATAATGATTATGTTTTGAATTGAGTTTTGAGAAATGTGTGTATAATTATGATTTGAAAGCTCAAAATAAACACCACACTCAAATGAATGGGTAAAATTATAATTTGAGAGGCTTATCAAACGGAGACTAATGTTTGAGATTTTTTATTATTTTTTTTACTTTTTATATATAAAAAAAAGTAATATAAAATTATGAATGGATGTCAATTTATATTTTTGCCCGCATTGTCATGTCACTACATTCGGCAGAGCTCACATGCTTCTTCACTGAAAATTTTCTTCTGTTTTTTTGTTTTATTTCGGAACTTCTGCTGGCAGCTGGGAAGTCCGTCGTGTTGTTGCGCATGCACCTCGGGAATCTGTGTGGTAACTAGGGGTGTGCATAATACCGCCGAAACCGTCGAAACCGCCAAAATCGCACCGAACCGCACCGCCAAGGCAAATTCATTATTATTTACCGTCGAACTCGGTTTTGATAAGAAAAATGGCAAATTCTAGTGCCACTTTTATCAATCCGCCGGTTTCTATTTTTCTTCCAAACCGCACCGACCCGCACCGCTATTAAATCATGTTTTATAAGATTCTAAAAATTCTTTTTTACTTAAGTTTGCTTGTTGTTCTATACCTTAGAATATAGTATTACATTTCTACTCGAAGAGAATTCAAGATGTCGAGAATCCAAAATAAAGTTGGATTCCAATTCAAGATGCTTAACATCACGGTATCTCTCGTCTTTTTTCTACTCTTTGATTTAAGTTTTGTAATTTGAATTATATTTTTTGTAAACCGCCAATCCGCTCAAACCGCCAAGGCAAATCCGCCATTATTTTCCAACCGAACCGTCGGTTTTTGATAAGGAAAATGGCAAATTCTAATGACACTTTTATCAATCCGCCACCCGCCATACGGTTTCTATTTTTCTCTCAAACCGCACCGACCCGCACCGCGCACACCCCTAGTGGTAACGACTGTAAACGGGCCCATGAAAGCAATATTTTAAAATAAAATAAAATAAATTCAGAGACTACGGAAAGGGAGAAAGATAGAGAGATGTGAAAGAGATTGTGGGTGTATAGTTTGATTTTGAGAGATAAATTTTTATAAATTTTTTTTAGAGAAAGTGTTTTAAAAAAAATTTGTTGTATATTTTAAAAATAATTTTGGAGTATGGGAGTTTAGGATGATTTAATATTTTGTTGTAGTTGAGGTCTCGTTTGGGAACATGCTAATTGTTGGCTTATTTTTCTTACGAAGGAAAATATCATAAATGCGAGCATGTCAGCAAGGATTGAAAAATCCTTACAAATTAAATTCATGCCAATTATCAAGCGATTGCATTGACGGTTCTTTTGCCTCAACAAAGAGAACTTCAAAATTGCCAAGTGTAGAGAAAAAAAAAATTAAAAGAAGAATGAGGGAGACGGAGAAAGACGATTGAGTGAACAATCAAAATAATAATTACTTACCTCTACTCCTATGCTTCGAAAAGGAAGTGCATAAAATGCTTTAAAAATGAAACGCTGAAAATAAATACTTCGAAATATAAATTTATGTTAAACTACTCCTAAGATAATAAAAATGACAAAAAATATTGAAATCAAGTGTCTTTGATTTGAATTCTGGATCCTTTACAATGTAGCTATGAATGGCTATTTATAGGCAAATATTTGTAAGAAAAAACTTCCAGCAATAATTCCCCGTAACCACTTAAAACTACCCACTCTTCCATCTCCTCCATTTCATACTTTATGATTTTCCATAACTTCCTTCAACCTCCACTTCACGCTCCATGTTCTCCACTTTGTTCTCCATCACCTTTTAATATCTCATAACTTCTTATAACCTCCAAATGTGTAGGATGATGTCACATGTTCTACATTTATATAAATAATAAACAATAATAAAATTACAGATTTATGGTGCTAACATTACCCCCCGCGACCCTTAAAAAATGATGTTTACTTGAATTTTTGAAGGGCCGAATCAAGCACATGACTAATCTAGGCAATAAAATGCTTTGAATAATATCAATAAAGTGCTTCGAATGATATAATAGCACCAATAAAGTGCTTCGAATAGGTATGAAATTATGACTAGATGATCAATAACAAGCTTCGAAGGTGGTATAAAAGACCAAATTCATCGTTTGAAGGTCTTGCAGCACAGTTTTGAAGGAACAACATCTCCCCTCGAAGGTTGGAAGCATTGATATAGGATGATGATACTTACAATAAAGTTTCAAGGTTAGGCTTGACACTTCAAATGTATCTTCGAAGCCTTATACAGTTTCGAAGGTGAAGTAATCAACCTTCGAAACAACTCTTGATACTTCGAATGTATCTTTAAAGCTTTATACAGTTTCAAAGGTGAAGTAATCAACATTCGAAACAACTCTTGATACTTCGAATGTATCTTCAAAGCTTTATACAGCTTCGAAGGTGAAGTAATCAACCTTCGAAACAACTTTTGATGCTTCGAATGTATCTTTGATGCTTTATACAGTTTCGAAGGTGAAATAATCAACATTCGAAACAACTTTTGATGCTTCGAATGTATCTTCGATGCTTTGATTGTATACATACAAATAATTGGCCATCAATTTGAAAAGATACGCTATTTCAACCACTTATTTAAATGCATAGGCTTTTCTTAGCCAAGTTTATCCATTTTAAATGGTCATCCCCTGTTTTTAGTGCTTCGAACTCATAAGAACAATTTGTTAATTTTATTAGCCACATCATCAGAATTATGTTTTGGTGTGATCCACAAATCCAAAGTAGGTTTTGAACACCAAGAACCACAGTACAAGATGGCCTTAAAAATTCAAACAACTTGACATTTTGAACAATTTCAAAAAATTCAAATTCATGAACATTAAATTGTTCATCATTCTTAGCCATGTTTGGGTTGAGAATATGTTCTTTGGCCAAATAACTTTTATCATTCATAGACAAATGGAGCTGTTTTTTCATTTTAGCCATTAATGACTTATGAAAATCCTCCATAGACATGCTATTTTCATGACTTGACTCTTTAAAAATTAATTTTTGGACCGCCCGAGCCATGCATGGAACATTATTCTTAGCCAAATTTGGCTCAAGAATATGCTCTTTTGTTATGTTAATTTCATAATTTGGCTCTTTTAACACGAGCTTTTGAACCCCCGAGCCATTGATGAAATCAACTCTTTGCTTTTGCTATTTTTAACCATGAAAAAATTTTGAAAAATTTCACCAATTCCGGCCATTAAAGCCTCAGTTAAAGACTTGGTAGTGAGAGTTGATAACTCATCATTCCATTGGCGAATTTCCATATCAAGTTGATGAATTTCTCCAATTAAATGGTGTCTTTTTTCTTCCACCAAATAATATTGTAAGGGATGAAAGTTTATTTCATCACGAAAATGGATCTCTTCTTGAAGATCCAACATTTTTCTTTCACGCCAATATATTTCATATTGACAAGTTCGAATGGCGAAATCCAAATTGTTTGTCATTTCTTACACTTGGCAGTCCCACTGGGCGTGCCAAAAATTGTTGGCTTATTTTTCCTATAAAAGAAAATATCATAAATGCGAGTGTGCCAGCAAGGATTGAAAAATCCTTACAGATTAAATTCAAGCCAATTATCAAGCGATTGCGTTGACGGTTCTTTTGCCTCAACAAAGAGGACTTCAAAATTGCCAAGTGTAGAGAAAAGAAAAATTAAAAGAAGAATGAGGGAGCGGAGAAAGACGATTGAGTAAACAATCAAAGTAATAATTACTTACCTCTACTCCTATGGTTCGAAAATGAAGTGCATAAAATGCTTTGAAAAGAAAATGCTGAAAATAAATACTTCGAAATATAAATCTATGTTAAACTACTTCTAAGATAAGGAAAATGACAAGAAATATTGAAATCAAGTGTCTTTGATTTGAATTCTGGATCCTTTACAATGTAGCCATGAATGGCTATTTATAGGCAAATATTTGTAAGAAAAAACTTCCAGCAATAACTACCTGTAACCACTTAAAACTACCCACTCTTCCATCTCCTCCATTTCATACTCCATGATTTTCCATAACTTCCTTCAACCTCCACTTCATGCTCCATGTTCTCCACTTTGTTCTCCATCACCTTTTAATATCTCATAACTTCTTATAACCTCCAAATGTGTAAGATGATGCCACATGTCCTGCATTTATATAAATAATAAATAATAATAAAATTACAGATTTATGGTGCTAACACTAATTTAGTAACTTTTTGGCTATTTGGCTAAAATATGAGCTAAAAAAACTAGTATGTTTGTGATGACTTTTTGACTTTTTACGAAAAGATGTGCAAAAAGTAGAGAGAAAAGAGAATCTTTGACTTTTTGGTATGGGTTTTTGGTTTTTTTACTTTTTTAGTAATTTTTTGACTTTTTAACTAAACCGATCCTTCCTAAACGAGGCCTGAGTATATGTGTGTGAAAAAAAAATAATAATTGAAAAAAAGAGATGAGAGAGAAAAATTGATTGATTGATATGTAGAAGAGAGTAAAATTGAAAAAAAAATTTTTAAAAACTTTTAACCAAATAAAATTTAAAAAAATAATAAAAATTATATTTTGAGAGTTAAACAAACTAGGCCTTTATGGGCTAGGAAAGCATTAGATCTTCAGCCCTGTTACAGCACCCGAAAGCCCTGGCTCGAATTTGGCTCGAATTTGAGAAGGAAGAAGGAGGAAGACGAAGAAGAAGAAGAAGAGAAGGAGAAAGAAAAAGAAGAAGGAGAAGCAGAACTGGAGGGGCCATCAAAATCGAGTTGGAGGCGGAGGCGGAGGCGAGGCTGCGATCGGCCGACGAGTGCCAGCAACGAAGCGGCATTTAATTGCGACGATCAGCCGATGAGCGACGAGTTGCGACGACTCTCTCTCGCCTCTGTTTCTCTTCTCTTGTGTTCAAAACGAAGAAGAAGAAAAGAAAGAAAAGGAAGAAAAAGAAAAAAAAAAAAAATTGAAACCCAAAACGACGTCGTTTTGGGTTTCGAGCTGAATTCGAGCCATTGATTTCGGGCCCTCAAACATTTTTCTTAGATCTTCTAAGGTGTCGAGTTTTCAGGTTGACCGACAAGGCTTTTGCTCTTAGAGTAGGGATGGTTTATTTAAGGTAAATTATAAATACATTTTTTAATTTTATTTAAAATATAAATTGTTATATATAATTTCATTAACGGTGATATTATATAAATTAATTAGTATAGAGTAATGATAGAGACCACTAAAAGTGGTACTGTAAAGCAACTATTAATGATGTGGCATCTATTTTTTTTTTTTAAAAAAAAAAAAAAACAAACACAGTAACACTGTGGTAGTGGGTGGGACACACTGCCACATCATTAGTGGTGGCACGAATTAGTGCTCTCTCATTTTCCATTAGTATATTAACTAATGTATTAACCTATGTTATAATATTATTACTAAGCTCATTCATTATACAAATTACAAATATTCAAAAATTTTAAAATTATGACACATCTCATTTTTAAAAATTTTTAATTTCATAATAAATGATAATTTTTATTAATAAATTATTAAATTAATTAATAATTTTTAATAATATCATAAACATATTTCAATTAATAATTTAAATAATTTTCTTATTATATAGAAGGGAAGTTATAAATTTTATTTTTTTAGTTAATTTTGTTAAATAAAAAATTCTTACAATGAGGTATTTGTTAATTCCATAATTTTTTTTTAAATTTTTTTGAATATTTTATATGTTTGTGATGATTTGTGTTTTTTTTTTTGGTAATTAAAGAGATAATTATGAGAAAAAAAATTTGATTGATATGTAAGATATAATATTTTATCTTATTAATTATTTTAAATTCTTTTTATTTTTGTTTCCAAATAAAATATTATTATTTTATAAGTAGTTAATAATTCTATTTTTTTAATTAGTTCTATCAAATAAAAATAACAATTCATATTTTAAATAAATCTCAAAAATATATTTATGATTTGTAATTTATCTTTCAATTTCGGAAAGGGTTGTTCGGAAATGTACTATTTTTATAATTTTTAATTTTTTTAATAAAACAATAAAAAAATATGGTTCTGTTTAATAAGACTTTCTAACTATGATTTGAGAATATAAGTTGTATTTTGAGTTTGTGTGTTTTGAAATTGTGATTTGAGTGTAGAAAATTTGTTTGGCTATGATTTTTTAATAGAGTGTTGAATTAAGTTTTGAATTAAGTGTGAAATTGAGTTTTGAAAGTTTGATTTGATATATGAAGTAAGAAAATTTGTTTGGTTATAAGTTTTTGAAAGAATTTTCAAAACTTAATTGAAATTGTTATAACTTATAACAGAACACATTACTTTCATACTATTGAAAATTTTAATCAATACTCAAAACCAAACTTTTTTTAAAATTCAATTAAAAAAATTTATTATTAACAGAAAATAACATTAATCAATTTTTTAATTGAAAATACTAGAAAGGAAACAATTTTTTTCAAAATAAATATTTAAAAAATTTAAATCATAAATATTTAAATAATTTAAATAATGTAAAAAATTTAGAAAATAAAAAATTTAAATAAATATTCAAAAAATTTAAATCATAAAAATTTAAATAATTTAAATATTCAAAAAATTTAAATAATTTTAAATTTTAAATTTAAATCAACTCTACACTCAAATTGTAACTAAACATATAAAACAAAACTCAATTACGAAATTATTTTTAAAACTCATAACCAAACACATAATTTGAAACTCCATATTACTTTTACAACTCTACACTTAAATTGTAACCAAATACATAACAAAAAGATTAAAATATTTAAAAATATTTTTATAAAATAGAGTTTGAATTTATTTTTATAAAATATTTTAAAATTTAAAAAATTAAAATCGTAATATTTAAAAATTAAAATATTTAAAACTATTCAAAAAATTTAAAAATTTTAAAAATCGTAACATATTTAAATATTAAAATATTTAAAAAATTAAAATATTGATTTGAATTGAGTTTTGAAAAGAGTTTTGAATTATGTATTTGATTATAAGTTTTGAAAAATAATAATTATGTTTTAAATTGAGTTTTGAGAAATATGTGTACAATTATGATTTGAAAGCTCAAAACAAATATCATATTCAAATCAATAGGTGAAATTATAATTTGAGAGGTTTATCAAACGGAGGCTATATGTTTGAGAATTTTTTTATTTTTTTTACTTTTTGTATATAAAAAAAGTAATATAAAATTATGAACGGTTGTCAATTTATATTTTTGCCCACAACAATGATTCATCCCACTAAAAACACCACCACTAATAGCACTAATGCATTAAAAAAGTAAAAAAAAAAAAATATATAACTCCAAAACTAAAACATCACATTATTACTGACGAAATCCACTACTACCTAATTAGTAAGAGCACTAATTAATACTCCCAAACATTTTTGTTTTTGCCCGCATTGTCATGTCACTTCATTCGGCAGAGCTCACATGCTTCTTCACTGAAAATTTTCTTCTTTTTTTTTTGTTTTATTTCGGAACTTCTGCTGGCAGCTGGGAAGTCCGTCGTGTGTGGTCAAGACTGTAAACGGGCCCATGCAAGCAATATTTTAAAATAAAATAAAAAAAATTCAATTTGATTTAATTTTTTAGATTTAGGATATGTTTGGTTTGATTTTAAAAGAGTAGTTTTTAAAAATTGTTTTAGAGAGAGAGTTTAGAAAATTTTTTAGTTTGTTTGATTGTGTATTTTGAAAGTAGTTTTTGAGTTTGTGAGTTTGGAGTGATTTGATATTTTATTGTAATTGAGTAGATATGTATGAGAGAAAAAGTGATTGAGAATGAGAGAGAAGAGAGAAAAAATGATTGATTGACGTGGAAGAGAGAGAAATTAATTTTGGAAATTAATTTTGAAAATTTACAAACCAAACAAGTTTTTTAGAAATTTTTTTTTCCAAAATCACTCTACAAAGCCAAATCAAACATACCTTAATCTTTCAGAAATTAAATTTTTTATTATTTATATTTTTTGTTTATAATGAATATTTTTTAAATTTTAAGTAATGTTTTTACTTTTTTAAATACACTTTACTTAGATGTATTTAAAAAGTAAAATATTCATAAAAAAAAAATATTATAAAAAATTAATAAATATACAAGAATACGAAAAATATACTGAATTCTAATATTTTTTTTATATTTTTGGTATTTAATAAATTTTCGAAAGATTTTTGTCAAAAATATTATACTTTTTAAGTATATTTATAAGAGTGATGCACCAATAAATCCCAAATCTTTATCTTATGACCCATTTGGTCCTATATTTTATCTTATGATCCAATTAGTCCCAAGCTAATGTTAATGACAAAATACCCAGAGTTACACTATGTTTTGCACTTTTTAGTAAGGGTAAATGAGGAAAACCCCAATGTGATATTAACTGTAATGCCCAAAACTCTGTAGATGTTTGTTTTCCCACCAAACAAACATCAACAAAACATAATCAAAAATATCAACAACATCAAACATTAAAACATCAACAAACATCAAATATCCACAAAATATCATCAAACACATCAACAACATCAAACGTTAACAAAACATCATCAAACATCAACAAACATCATCAAAAAAATTGTGAACATCATCAACATTAACAAAATATCAACAAACATCAACAACAAAATTGTGAACATCATCAACATTAACCAACATCATCAAACATTCGAACATCATTTCTCTCAAATCAGATCCATGATGGCAAAGGTGTTAAGTCCGCCTTTTTTCACCATCTCCTCATAGCGAGGCCACACGACAGCGCCCTCTTCCACAATCGCGCCTCTACCGCCGTGGCCACTAAGGCATCGCCAAACTGCTCTCTCTGCCTTTCTCTCTCTCTCTCTCTCCCTCTCTCTCTCTGCGTCGCTCCTCTGCCGCTACTCCTCCACCCGTCTCCGTTGATCCAATCGCACCCTCATCCGCTCCTCCAACCGCGAGATCCAGATCCACTACCACCGCCAAATCTCAGTTTCACCTCCGTCGAAGTCACTGCCGATGTAGATCGGCTCATATCCGATGTTGATAGAATGAAATCAAAGCACTAGACTCATACACAACTCTCTGCAACTCCTTCGAATCGATGAATCTATCTAGTTGCGCACAGAGAGAGAGAGAGAGAGAGAGAGAGAAAGAGAGAGAGAGAAATCACACCCTCAAAAGGGTATTGATGTAAAAAAAATGTAATCAAACCACACCCTAAAAAATCTGGCAATACATTAGGACTAAATGGTATACAAAAAAACTTAAAAGACTAAATGATTTAACTTTTTTCAAGATAGGATTTATGGGTAATTTTTCCTATTTATATTTGGTGTGTCTAAATTTTTTTTTAAAAAAAAAGTAAGAACAAAAAAATACGAAAAATAAAAAAATTTAATTTTCTGAAAAGTAAATCCTGAAAATCCAAACCAAACAAACTTATTCTATTTTTGCACATCAATTTTATAATTTTTTTGTTAATCATAACTTTTTTTTGTTAATTAAATATTTATTTTTATGTACATCATTTTTGTTTGTTAATCAAATGTTTCCGTATTTTTCTCAATTGTTTGCGTCAACACAAATCTATATATCTATATCTATATATATATATTCATTACTGGTGGGACCCACTGTCACCTAATTAGTTGGAGCACTAATTAGTGTTCCCACTCATTTTTCATATATATTATACTAATATGCCACCCGTACTATGCATAAGATAAAATAATATATTATTTAGATAATTATTTTAAATTTATTTCTTTTGTATTTTATCTCTCGTAAATTAAATTTTATATATAACTTTAAGAGTTTTGTTTTAAATATTTTTTATTAAAATATATAGTATAGATAAATTAAAATTGTTGTATTGACAATTTACATTTAAAATTATGTCTTGTTATAAAAAAATGACATAGTTCTAATATTTCACTATTTCAAAATAAAAATATATGAATTTAGAAAAATTGTTATATTGATTTTTGAAAGGGAAATAATTAAAGAAATTTTAAAAACTTAATGAGTAAGAAAGAATTATCGTAACATGTAATTTAAAATATCAAAAAAAGTTAACAAAATTAATAAAAACTTAAAAAAAAGATGTAATTACAATTAAAACTAATGTCATATTTATTAATAAGTATAATTTTATTTAGATATCTATTTATACTTTAACATGCTTATTTAAAACAAAAATAAAAATAAATAAAAATAGTAAAAATTTTGAGTTTTAAAATATGATTTTGTAGACTTGCTTTTGGAAGGAATATATTGGAATATTTTTACAAAAATTGAATATTAGTCATTGAAAAAATCTTATAAGATTTAAAATAAAATTTATAATAGGAAGAAATTAATGATATTGCAACATATGCATTTTAAAAATTTTAAATTTTGAAAAAAAAAAGGATTTGGACTTTGAATTTTAGTTATCTTACAACATTTTTATTTATATAATAATATAAATAATAATAGGTAATAGATAGGTTAAAATTAATTATAAATATAGCTATATTTAGAAAGATATGGTTTTGTATAGCTATGTTTTAAATTCTAAAATTTATTTTTTAACTTTCTATATAAAAAGATTCAAAATTTTAAATTACATATGATTTTTTTCTAAAAACATATGAACTCACAGTAGAGTAGAGAGAGAAGTACCATAAAAAAGAGAGGAGTTGCACATATTAAAGATAAATAATTAAATAATTAAATAATTAACTAATACCTTTAATAGTTTTGAAAAAATTGATTAAAATTAAAATTTTCTTTTTATAGCTTTGAAAAACTATTATATGCATTTGAAGTAATGTTGTGCATCAACTGTCAATTAATACATATTATTATATTAAAAAAAGAGAGTAAATTTTAATTTTTTTTTATAAAAAAGTAATGATATACAAACATAAAATCAATACAAAAAACTTATCAATAATTATTTTGTTTAGATTTTGATATATCACTTTATAATGAGTGACATGTTTTTTATTGTAGCATAGATAGATAGATTATGAGATTTAGGAAAGAGATAAATATTAGAGGAGAGACTTTTGGAACTTGTAATTCAATTATTATTTTTTAAATCTATAGTTACTTTGTTAGCCAATAATATTATTTTTATATATTTTTAAAATTACAAAAATTAGCATTTTTATTTTTTATTTTTTTAATCTATAGTTACTTTGTTAGCCAATTCTACTATTTTTAAATATTTTTAAAATTACAAAAATTAACAATTGTGATTTTACATTTTTTTTAAATCTATAATTTTTTTTTTGGGGGTGTAATTTGTGTTTTTTTATTTTTATTTTTTTTAATGTATAGTTACTTTGTTATGATATGCGATTTAAGAAAGAGAGAAATATGGGGGGAAAGATTTTAGGAACTTGTAATTCAAAATTTTTATAACGCCCCTAAATCAATGACAATAATTCATCTAATAATAACTAATACCAAATGACATAAACAAAATAATAGACTTTCATTAATCAAAGTTAATTTACAAAAGTGACACATGCGATATACATTCATAAGCTCTACCCTAAATCTATAACATGTGATACCAACTTAATGATCAACAAAAATAAATGCCCTACAGGCTTTAGGCTTGTACAGATATTAAACACAAAACAACAAAACAAAGCCTTTAGCTCCCAAATCCTCCCAAGCAAAGTCTTTGGAGAAGGAATGTCACCAGTATCTGAAAATGATTTCCCAAGTAGAGTGAGCCAAAACCTAATAGAAACAATCTAACACAATATATAAATATTAACAAAGATATAAGTGTGATGCACATGTTCAATGCCCAAATGACAAATCTTTCACAACTTTTTCCAAAACTATGTTATTTTAAACTTACATCTCAACCTATTAGTTATACCTACTTCATTTAGTCAACCAAATAGATGATGCACCCCATAAGCCTCTAACCAATATTATTATCACACAAAATACATTTACTTGCCATTTTACGAAAATTTTGTCTGCGGGAATCGGCACTCATGTATATGCGCAGTTTTCAGGACTTTCACCAAAGATACACATGCCAACTTAATTTAATGGAGTTCATCCCCTTTCTTCTCCCAAACATGGAGAACATCCCATTTCTCCTTCCAAATATCATACATATACAATGTATGCACATCATAATCATATTCAATGATAACAACCAAGAGATTTGTTTCAATTCGCCTAATTCTCATATAATTTCTACAACAATCATGGCTATTCTCTACCGATAACCCAAAAAATATATTTCTAAACAGATATACAATCTTTACAATAGATTAAATTATCCAAATTTCCATAGGTGTGAGGTAATACATATCTAACTCCACCATTTATATAAACATCCATCCAATTTTATATTCTCAATACTAATTTTATTATTTATACAAAATAATTATTCAGGACATTTTAGGGCAAAAACTCTCTTTTTCTCAATCTTATCCCAAACACTAAAAGTAACCATTTTAATACAACACATGCTCATATCTACTCCCATAACCATTTCCAATACGTTCATTCGAAAACTCCTCTTTTGATTTTAACGCAAAACCCTAGGTTTGTTCAAAATCAGAACAAGTTCCAACATTTCTTACCCATTAACAAATAACTAAGTT
Organism: Camellia lanceoleosa; assembly: GCA_025200525.1. Lineage (NCBI taxonomy): Eukaryota > Viridiplantae > Streptophyta > Magnoliopsida > Ericales > Theaceae > Camellia > Camellia lanceoleosa. The sequence goes on along the minus strand of CM045769.1, from coordinate 104,942,896 downwards.
AATACTATTAGAAGAGTGTAGAAAGTCTCTACTTCAAGTTAGGAGACGAACAAAGCAAGGTGGAACCTTCAACAACGTCAAAACCAAGTTTCAATTGGATCAAAATGGAGCTCTTGAAATGTTCTAACTTTTTCTCAAAGACACTAGGGTAGAAAACCCAATGGATCTAGGTTAAAATGTAGAGGGAAAGTGAGTTTTAGAGAGAGAGAGAGAGAGTGTGTCGATCTAGGGTTTTGAGAGAGAAAGAGATGAAAAGGAAGGCTGCTACGAACTAATATAAGCACAGTCTATTCGAGCGTAAGAGTTGATGCTCGATCGTCAGACATAACAATTTGTTCCGCTCGAGCACAGGAAGTGAAGTTCGAGCGCAGAATACACACATCCAGTAGTTTTGCAGACAACAGACAAATCGCTCGAGTGCAAGAATGGCGACTCAAGCTGAACCCACTTGAGTGTAGAAAGAACCGCTCGAGCGTAGAATACACTCTCCCAGTAGTTTTGCAAATGTAACAATCTCGATCCATAATTAACGTGCAATCTATGATTAAGAAGGCTTAATAAGTAATTAAAGTGGGATCTTGCATTACTTGCCTGTGTATTGCCTTATTTGTGCTTATATCTGTTTAACGTAGAAAGATCAATTCATGTTTCCGTATTACTTTGCGAATTGAAAACATTGTCGGCATCCGATTGAGAAATTGACTTGGTATACGTGTTATTTGGAATTTTTAGAACATTATGGTCAGTTCAATTGAAATTCGATTCGGAACGACTTAATTAGAATAATTGAAGGCCCAATTAGGCCTAATTAAATAAGTTCTTAATCCAAGCCTATATAAGGCTTATACACCCCACTTGAACCACCTTTTCTCATCATCTTTGAGCCTTCAACAGACAAAATGTGAGAAAGAGAGAGAGAGAGAGGGAGAAGAGAAGATTGAGCTTATCTTAGGAGAATTGTAAGAGAATTTGGAAGGTTTGGCTTGAGACTTCAAACATTGACCATTGAGAGTGTAATTGGCCATTGAAGGTAAGAGTTCAACCCTTTAGCTTTGAGATTAAGTCACTTAGTACATGAATTCAAAGAATTGGGTTGTGTAGTGCAAGAATTGAACTTAGATGGTTGACTATGGAAGTGTACCATACATGCATGCATACTTCATAGTATTTTGAAGTTATTTTCCAAGAAATTCCTCATGCATGTTACTAAATCACGTTTTGGGAATTCATCAAGTTTCATGCCATTTTGGGTCACTAGATCATGTTTTGGAAGTCTTCAAGTCAAAGCAAAGCATCCATGTTGTGTTTTCTAATAATTGGGTTTTGTTTTGTTTAATTGGCAAGTTTTTGGGCATTGATTTTGCGAAATAATTTTGAATTCTCAATGTTTCCCAAGTTTACATATGATTTCTCAAGTTTTTGGCCAAAAAGGATGAGTTTTGTAGCGTTTGAATTGAGTTTGGAAGCTTGGAGGTAAATCTGGAAATTCCAAAATTCGACCTCCTCGCTTGAGCGACAGATTCTTCGCTTGAGTGACCACTCTGTGATTTTGCACTTCCGCTTGAGCGACCAGAAGTTCGCTCGAGCGTGAAATGCATGCTCCCAGAAGTTTGCGTGTTTTACAGACTACTCGAGCAAGCGTTGAGCGAAAAAATCAAGCAACCAGCCCTTTTGCAAAAGTTTACAGACCGCTCGAGCGACAAAAGTTGCGCTCGAGCGACCACTCAAAATTTTCATTTTTGCTCGAGTGAAGGAAGTTGTGCTCGAGCGAGGACCTTGTTTTTAGCAAGTTTTGTTAAGTGTTTTCAAGTACATTTTAGCATCCTCATTACATCCTAGGCCATGATTAAGACATAATAGTAAGGGTAAAACATAGAAACACACTAAGAATGAAACATAATAAGCTAAGAATATTCTGAACGTGTGTTTCAAATGTGTATCTATTATGCGTTTGTGTGAGTCACACGCCATAAGTTATTCGGTTGTCTGTTCTGTCTATCCGCTTAGGAGCCATCTGTGAGTAATAACTTTGTAAAGCTATGTTCAATTATAAGTATTTTCTAAATGATATAAGACGATCTGTTTTTTGAAATATTATTTTATGCATGAATAAATGGTTGTCCAATATTTTTTCAAATGTATTCGTGGCATTTTTAGCTTCAGATGACATCCGTTATTTGTTCTGTTACGTCCCAATTATGGGTTAACTATATGTCTCATGAGCCAACTATTATGGATCCTTATGTATACATCTCATTTATGGGCCAATTGTACGTCTCATGAGCCAACTGTACTGTCTCCGTGCACGTGAGTCAACTGTATGCCTTTATGGCCGTCCCTTTATGGGTCAATTGTTTCTGCTAGTGTTAGTGAATGTACCACGTATGTTTAACTGCAAATTCTGATTATGAATATGGTTCTAAATCTGAATCGGTATCTGTTATGACCTATGATTTCTTAACATGATTATGAATCCACTTCTGATAAATACTGAATTCTATTTTCTGTAACTATTATGGACAACATTCATTAAACCCTTTACTCTGTTATTATTCACTAGGCTCCAGCTCACTACTTATATTATGTGTGTAGGTGACCAGGCCCAGAGTTAATGGCCGAAGATTCTATTTTGTTAACTATCTTTTGCGTCTCTCGAGGAGGTTCCAGATCAAGTCAAGCCTTGTGGCCTTGTTTCACGAGCCTTTAAAACTTTGTTTTCTTTTGGTTTTGAACAAGTTTTTGGTTATCTGTACATGGGGTGATGTAAAATTACTGTATCTATGTGACGTCACGTATATGTTATGAGTTTAAAAATTATTTTATCCCATATATGTCTGTACAGCTGAATGGACATTGTACTTTGTATATTTGCTTTTGCAGCCCCTATTTATATGTTATTCTGTTTAGAGGCCTTTGGTAATCCAATGATTACTTGGGTTCTAGCAGCTAAACCTATGGGGGCGGGTTTGGGTCATGACAGTGGTATCAGTCTGAGTTATGCACGCACACAAGTCCATGTGAGCTATAAGATGTCCTAGAAAAGAATTAGGGACATTTCATTTGCATGTGTGAATATGTGCTAATCTTTATAAGCTGTGGCGAATTTGAACCTAAGCAGATGAAATTGAAAAAGCGGACAAGATTATTCCTATGTTTATTCTTACCTTGTCTCTTTATAGTATCATGGAAAATGCAAGAAGTAATGATACAAGTGAATCCTTAGAGGCTCGCATGAGTCATATTGCAGCTCTGACTGAAACACTGACACAACAACAGAGACATTAACCCTTGCCTCCCCCGCCTCCACCAGCACAACATGAGCCAGATAACATTGACATAATCAACCTGACTCAGAAGTTCATGGAGATGAAACCGCCAACTTTCTTGGGAGGTATAGAACCATTAAAGGCTGAAACATGAATGGAAAAATTGTTTGAAGTGTTCTCCTGTTCTGAGATTCAGAAAGTCCTTTTAGCCACCTATACCTTGAAAGACAAAGCCCGAAGATGGTGGTTATTGGTCTGAAATAGTAATGGGAATATGACATGGGCTTAATTTAATACGATCTTCTATGACAAGTATTTTTCACAGTGCTTTCGGGACTAAAAAGTTTCAAAATTTCAGGGAATCAAGCAAGGCAACATATCCGTGGCCGAGTATGAGGCCAAATTCACTAAACTAGCTCGGTTTGTGCCTCATATGGTAGACATGAACACAAGAAAGCTCAGAAATTTGAGGGTGGATTGGATTTGGATATATTAGATCAGGTAAGAGTCCTTAACCTACCTATGTATGTGAATGTACTTGATAGGGCATTGATGGCGGAAGCTATTTTGGTAGTAAAGAAACAAGCTCTTGTCCCAATAACTGAATGGAAAGGGAAAAGATTTGGAATCAGTTTCAAAAAGGGTTGTTCATTTTCTGTGAATAAGAAACAAAATACGGGATCTTCTAGCAGCTCAAGTCAAAGCAGTGGGTCTGCGTTTGTTTGAACTTAGTGTGGGAGGAGACATAAAGGAGTTTGCCATCGGGTATTTGGTGCTTGTTTCTGGTGTGGCAAGACGGGCCACGTGATAAAAGATTGTCCAATCAGGTCAGAAAATACCAACCGTCCTGTAGCAAGTTCAGCAGGATCTACTTCTGGATCAAGAACAAATGTTAGAACTAATACGGGAAGAAAACTCTTGAGACAGGGTAGAGTTTTTGCACTTGTGCTTGGTGACGTACATAATACTGAATTCGTGGTGTCAGGTATAGTTTCTATCTATGCTCAGAATGCCTATGTGTTGATAAATTCTGGTTCCACACATTCATTTGTATCGCATGTTTTTTCACGAAAGTTAACTAGACCATTAGAACCTATGAATTGCTTATTATTTGTATCTACACCATCTGGGGGTTCTATGATATATGTTTATGTCTATCCAACATGTGATATTGTGATTGGTAATATGACATTGTATGCTGATTTATTGCCCCTGCATTGATCATTTTGATTATATTTTGGGTATGGATTGGTTAATCAAATACTGCGCCACCATTGATTGTCTTGAATAAATCCGTTGTGTTCGAAGCTTGGTAGGCGAGTTTGTTTTATTGGGCGGGGTGATTCTTCCATCGTACTTGATTTCACTTATAAAAGCCAGAAAATTGTTAAGAAAAGGGTGTCGGGGCTATTTTTGTTGTGTGATGACTGAGTCTTCAGATAATGCTGGTGTGGAAACAATTCCTGTAGTCTGTGAATTTCCTAATGTATATCCTAATGACTTACCTGGGGAGTTAATTGATAGGGAAATCGTGTTTACTATTGATGTTATACCTGGGACACAACCGATTTCTAAAACCTTATACAAAATGTCTACTACTGAACTAAAAGAATTGAAAGTCCAACTCCAAGAAATTTTAGACAAGAAATTCATCCGTCCGAGTACGTCACCTTGGGGTGCTCCAGTTCTGTTTGTGAAAAAGAAGGATGGGTTTTTGAGGTTATGCATAGATTATCGTGAGTTGAACAAAGTAACTGTGAAAAACAAATACCCCTTACCCCAAATAGATAACCTATTCAACCAACTCTAGGGAGCCCAAGTGTAGACACCCCATTTTTGACCGACCTTAAGACTCAGATGTCATCGATTGAGCGCTCGGTGATTGTGCATGTTGTGCTCGTTCTGAGTTTCCGGAACCTTCAGCCGAGTGCCTTATCTTGCTTCCCTTTTGGCTCGGTTTGTGAACCAAGCATTGTTTCCCTTCCTTGGAGGGAGGGAGTGGTCTATAGACCACCTTTTTTGGTCATAGACCACTTTTCCTACTTGGAGACTAGTTTTCAGTTTTCGGAGCCTTCGGTCGCGCGCCTTGTCTCAAGATCGCTTAAAGTTCTCCGTTTGGCTTGGTTTTCGAACCATGCCTTGTTGCCTATGCCCAGAGGGACACTGTGGTCTGGGAGACCACTTTTTGTGGTTGTAGACCACTTTTGATGCCCGTAGACTAGTTTTCGAGTCTCCTAGCCGCGCGCCTTGACTCCCGAACTTTCGTCTTGCATCCTTTTTGGTTTGTTTTTGCTATAAACCTTGTTTTCCTTGTTTGGAAGATGGTACAAGGGTGGGAGACCAGTTCTTCCCCTTGGAGACCACTTTTATTCCTACCAGCTAGTTTTCTGGTCGGCCAACTGGTCTCTTTGGTCTTTGGGCCACCTTTTCTGGTCGGCCACCACACCACTGCCTTGCTTTCATGCTGTAGACCTTCTCCCCCCATGGCCGACCACTTTTTGTCTTGGGAGACCACTTGTGGTGGTCAGCTGTTTTTTATCACCTTTTTGGAGATATTTTTAGGCCAGTTGTTACAGTTGGAAGGCACAGAAGCCATCCTCCATACATATGGAGGGATGGCTTTAAGCCCTTAGCTTCCTCAACAAGCTTGAGGCTTGGTTCTCTATATAAGAGAACCTCCTCCTCCCTCCTCTAGGTTTAGAATTTTGTGGCTTGAGATATAGATACACACTTATCTCTATATTTCCTTGATTGCTCTTGTTTTGTGCCTTAAGGTGTCTATTTATCGCACTATTGCACACAAACACACACTCAAACACCATCCTTTTGTTGCTGAGGCTTCTTGAGATTTGTTTTGGAGTTTTTGGACTAGTTTGAGCTCAAAGAAGTTGCTGGAGTTGCAGTTTTGAAGGTGTTTTTCAAAGGTGAGCTTCTAACCCTTAAAACCCTTATTTTTGCTTAAGCTTTTCAACCTATTTTCATGGTGTTTCAGGCTTAACTTCTTACAGCAAAAGTTCTATTTTTCAATCCTTAAAATGTTTGTTTAAGGTCACTTTTGTATTGGGGGTGGTCTACCCCCTTTTAGGCTTTGTTTGGCCTTGTTCTTGTGCCTACTTTTTAAGCTATTGGGGCCACCTCATTTTGGCATTCTCACTAGTGAAACTCAGAGGAATTTCAGTGGTGGAAATGGTGTTTTGAAGTCCCAAATAGGAGAGGGTCATCCCCTCTCCTTGTGTTCTTGAATGCTTGCTTTATTTGCCTCATGTTTGAGCATGTTTGTTAAGCTTATGTTGGCCATATCTTAGCATGTATTTGGGCTTATTTCAGCATGGCATACCACTATTTTGACTTGGTTTTGTCATCTCATGCATGCCTTATACACTTGTAGTGTATTTCTCACAAACTAGTCATGTATGCTTCATGAAGTAGCATGTCTTTCTAGCTTGTTTTGAGTCTATTTCAGCATGTTGTTGGTGTTGTTTTGCCATGATATACCTCTATTAAGGTTCGGTTTGATGGCCCCTTGCATGCTCCATACACTTGTAGTGTAATTCCATGAACTAGCCTAATGTGTATCATGCTTTTGATCATCATTCTAGCATGCTTTTGGCTTAACTCTAAGAAGCTTTTGTCCATGTTTTAGCATGCTTAAGCTTTGATTTGTGTTGTTTTGGTCATGCATGCCATGCTTTGTATAGCTATAGTGCATTCTAACTTGTTAGCTTTGTGTATCAAGTCCACTAACATGCATTGCTTGGCCTATTTGAATCATTTGACATCATTTGAAATGTGATTTCAGTCCATATAGTGTGGTCATATACTTGCATCTTTCACTCTTTCAATGTGTTGGAGGGTTTGCCCTTTATGCCTTAACATGAATCATTGCGTATGTCTTTATGTCTAAGCTTGCGAGCTATCATTTCAGTGTGTTTTTGGGGTTATTTTGCCATTATATAACTCTGATTTTTGTTGGCGAAGCCATCTCATGCTTGGTCTTGATAGGTGTGGTGCAATCTACCTTATTTACCTTGTATGCATTATGCCTTATGTCCTTCATGCTAGCTTATTTTGGCTTCGTTCCATGCATGTTTTAGATTCATTTTGACATGTTCTAGGACTATTTTGGGTTGCCTTTGCCATATGCTTCATGTTTTGTATAGTTATAGTGCAATTGGCCTTGCTAGCTTCAAATTTTGAGCACTATAGCATGCTTCATTTGCATTGTGTACATGATTTGGCATCATTTACCATGACATTTCAGAGCATGTAGCATTGCCATGTTCCCACTTTTTTCACCCTTTGGGTGCCTCTAAGGGTTGTGCATTTGTTGCCTTGTTTGTAGCCTAGAATGTATGCCATCTTGCCTAGGCCTTTGAGCCCTCATCTTAGCATGTTTTGGTCTTTGTTTAGACCTAATTAAGCTCTATCCATGGTTGGTTCATGCCTTTGTACCATGTATTGCATGTCTCTAGAGTAATTCTCTTGTTAGCTTTCATGCTTTAGGACCCTAGCATGCCATGCTTGTGTTGTTTGAATGATTTGGCATCATTTCATATTGCATTTTAGTGCATATAGTGTTGTTACACTCCACATTTATCACTCTTTAAGCACTCTTGAGAGTTGTGCTCTTATGCCTAGTTGATGGGCCATTGCATTAAGCATGCTTGTCTTGATCTTCATGCCTTAGTTTTATCATTATGGCCACTGATTTGGGCATGACTGAGGTCTGCCTATTTTGGTTTGAGTCCATCGAGCATGATATGTGAATGTTGTTACATTGCATCATATTGTTGCATGCTTATGTTGCCTTGCTTTGTGTATGCATGTATTAGCCTTGTTTACATGTCATTAGCTTTGTTAAGTTGATCATGTTACATTGCATTGAGTATGCCATGTTGTTCATTGCATTGTGTATGCCATGTTCTTCACATTGTGCATGCCACCTTAAATTGCATTGTGTGTGCCATGTTATTCTTCGCATTGTGTATGCCATGTAGTTGCATTGTGTTTTGCATTGCATGTTTGCATACTTAAGTTGCATTACATGTTTGCATGCTTAAGTTGCATTGCATTTGTTTGGATTAGGTGTTAGTTTAAACATGAGGAGCGGGGGATGTTTCATACTTGAAGTGATGATACGTGCCTCAATTCTCGGTCGCTGACGCTCTTGATCATACATGATAGAGTCAAGGCATTTATGTGTTTATGTGTGCATTCATTTCATATTGAATTGTGCAATTTGGCTTCTCGGCCATCATGCATCAAGATGCGTGATTGGTGGCCCGAGGGTCGAGAACCACACTCCCTTGAGCTTATGAAATGATAGGGAGGGTGGTTGTGCACACATATCTTGCAAATACATTGCCTGCCCTTTCTTGCTCTTTATTGCAACAAACTGGAGAAGTGCAACAACAAGTGGTCGACTGACTAGAAAAACTAGCTGGCCGACCACTTTTTCTGGTCTGCAACAAAGAAAAGTGGTTAGCAGGTGGTCTCCCCCACCAACAACTGGTCGGCCATGTTCCTATAGGTTCCTATGGTGGAGTTGAAGCTTTGTGGAGTTTAGTGCAATGTTCTGAGAACAGTTGCAAATAGAGGCAAATCGGGGCATCGCAATGGATTTCCGAATGGGACGACCGAGTATGCGTGCATTTTTCTCCCTCTGAGGACATTGCTTTACTGCTTTACTTAGCTCCTTTCCTTAGCTAGTTTATGCTTTGGTTCTGTACCTAATTAGTTAAATGCGTTTAGCTATTCAATTTGGGTTGTAATAACTAGTTAGTTAACTTGTTAGTTAATTAGCTTTGTTTTGTACTTAATTAGTTGGCTTGTTAGTTAGCTAGTTTTGTGATGTAATAATTAGTTTAATTAGTTTAGATTAGCTAGTTAGCTTCTTATTCAGACCCTCTGTCGAGAGGGCCAACTGTTGTAATAAGCGTGCGTGTGTGTGATGCATGTCTTCCAACCCCCATTTCTTTCTCCCTTTTACTTAACTGCTTACAATGGTTAGTTTTAGGGCATGTTTCGATTAGCATCCTTATGCTTGCATGCGTATATCATTCATCTGTTTTCCATGCACCGGGCTTGGTGCATCATACTAACTGCATCGTATTTCAATTTCAAGTTGAATACATGTATCGAATTGTCGCATTCATATGCCATCTTAGAATAGCCGAGCCTATTTTAGCTACATTTTTTGCATGTGTTGCATTAGCCATGTTAATATGAACTAGGATCATGCATGATTTCTAACTAGTTCACTGTTTTGGCTCGAAGTACACTGTGAGTGTTTACGCTTTAGCATTTTGCATGTATGTTAATGTTACCATGAAAGCATGCTTGCCATGAGGCTAACTGTTTATTTGATATAACTACCTGAATGCTTGTAGGTGAAGGTTGGATTGCTTTAATTGGAACAATTCATCAAATCCCCGATTTAGCCTACTTGCGAGTAGCAGACTTCAAACCGTTTTCAAACAAACGAACATGCAATGTTTTGTTCCCATTTAGGCGATCTAGTCTATACTTGTATGTTGTGCGCATCACATAGCAATTCTAGGTTAAATAAACCGAAATAAGAACACATGTGTCTTCAAAAACAAAATATCATGCTTAGTATAGGCCGATCTTTGATCGGGCGAGCGGGGGTGCTCATTGCATGACCTTTCCCTCTCGTACCCAAGTTCTTGAGCCGAGCTAACTTTGGTAATGATGGACATGTGGCCTTAGGCCCGGGTCAGGGTTTTCTAAATTTTCTCCAAAATAAAATATTTAGGTGGCGACTCTGTATCTGGCAAAGCAGTTCATGTTTGGCACTTCTTTATAAAAATCAGTTTTCCAAAATGATTTGCCGAATTTGGATTCTTTGGTGATTTATCGGTCTCACATTGCACTTTGTGAGATTAGATTGAAGCAAGTGACATTAGTCCGAGCTGTAGTAGCCTCGAACAAAAGCAATTAGCGCTGCGGTCTCGGAGGCGCGTTCTGGCGACTCTGCTAGGGACTTAGAGAACTTAACACGAACTCATGATATCTTGTTTTGATTATACTTATGTGTTTCTTTGCATTGCATGTGCATTGGTGCGCCTAGGTCACCGTGTTCGCCGTCTGCTATTCCTGAGCAGTTGCTTTGAAATTTCTTGCCATAAGGTTGACGATTCTGAGCTCCACCACGATGGGAACACAAACCTCAGTTTTTACTGAGGCACCCTTTTTGACCATTTGACCTAGTGCATATCAGAATCCATAGTGACTATTCCAAACTAGGACAGGTTGCTTACCTGATTGTAGGTTGTTTGAAACCATTGCGTGCGTAGCGAAACCCTAGCTCTTAACAAAATAGGACAGGGAAACCTTACCCTAACATAGGGGTGTTTTGGTTCTCATTTGCTTGCTATGTGCTTTTAGAGTGTGCCTCTATAGGAATGCATGTATCAGTTTACAGAAGTCTGTATTATCGAACTGAGGGCATCGGTGTTTGGGAAATCGATTTTACTGAGGGTATTAGTTCTGAGGAAGAATTTTGGGCCGAAATTGATAAAAATCTGATTATTGACTATGCTCATATCTGTTTTGGTGAAATCAGGCTGAGATGCTGCATGTTTTCTCTTTTGCTAGGGTAGTCGTGGAAAAAGGCTCAAATATTTCCCGAGTACTTGGACTTGTGCTGATAGACTTTGTCGGTCGAGATTGATTCGAGCAACGGTGTTTTCCTTATTTGAGGCAAAGCGAGAAAAGGCGATCAAGGCTCACCGGTTCATCTGATCCGTTAGTCACCAGTCACATCACCTTTGTTCAGTTTAGCAGACTCATGATGACGTAGAGTTTAGAAAAAATTGTGGTCATGGCAATGACATTGAACGAGGAATCACCATGCGAGGTAAGATCGATCTTTGAAATGCAATGCTAAATGCAGGGCACCTACCACATCCGATCTTGGAACACCAATCATCTCAAACAGTGAGCCCACCACTTTTGGTGATGGGAATGATCGGCGATCTTGAGCGTGGTTGATCTAGCCTTTGGACTATCGGCTCCGCCATCGACCGCATCACATGCCGAAAATTTCACATCAGAAGACTCCCCACTCCTGGGGCGAATTGTGATTCAAATTGGCCAATCCGAAGCCACTCCAAGTTTGGGCAATGACATGTCAACAACAACAGGGCTTCGCTCTGATGTAGTGACCCAAACCTTCGGCCAAGCTGAGGCGAGTGGAAAGAACAAGGTAGGGGTAGACATTGATCCCTATGAACACCTTCTGTGGGTTGTTGAGGCTTTGAAAGCTGAAGGACTGAACAAACAGCAAGTGCTTGCAGTTGTTGCAAAAACTGTGGACGACACTTTCGTCATTTAGAATGAGGGCAGTTTGAATCAAGGGAAAAATCGGGAGAAGGGCCGTCGTACCAGAAATGATCCTGTTAGCTTTAATCCTGCATTCGGAAGAGATCAGAAAACCAAGTCAGCACCTGCTGATCCCTTCGCTAGTGCGCCCAGCAAAAATCCGCAAACCTCGAAGTATCTATGTAATAACCCTCACCACCGATTACCGATTTCCTACCGAATATTGATAAATTGAGACTGATTATGATAAGTAATGAGTCAACTGAAATACTGAACTGACTGACTGAAAATTGGAACTAAATTGACTGAGTATATCTATGATATTACATTTCTATCTGTTACCTGTTTGATTATCTGTTCATGTCTTTATGTTTAAACCGTTAATTGAAGGCCTTATCGGCGGCCGAATCCGAACCCGACTAGTGTTTTATGATCACCATAATTTATGTGATTTTATGGTATAATTATCCGAAAACTGATCAGGTATGATTAAATTAGAGTAAATTAAGCCAAATTAATAGAGTTGCCTTATTTACCATGTTGCCATTGTTAGTGGGCCCTTTATTATAACATATTAGAGCCTTTGTGTATTTGATCAAAACATTTCCTCAGCCCCTTTTTCTTGCTCTAACCGACCATAGAGGGAGAGAGGTGAGAGAATTGAGTTCTAGCTTGTAAATTTGCTTGGTAATTGAAGAAATTGAAGGATAGTTGGCAAATTGAACCTCAAGACTAGTGATTAAGGAACCTAGGTATGAATTTCACCCTCTTTATTGTGTAATTGAATTCATTCTTGCATGATTCATGGGTCTTTAGTGATCTAAGGCATGATTTAGTTCTAGCATGTTGAATTAAAGCTTAATTGTTGCATGCATGTGTATATTGAAGAGTTTTGAGCTTGATTTCATGTAAACCTTGCATGCATGTCTATCTTTTGCTCATAACCCATGATTACACCAAGTTCTTGAAGAAATGAGCTCAATTGAGAAAGCTTTGAAGCTTTAAATTGGTTTGAATGCATGCATGCCATGTTGGAAGTTTGTTCATGCAAAATGGGTTTGAAATTGAGTTTGAATTAAACACCCTTGGGCCTTGATTCCTCAAATTGACCCTTGTAACATGTTGTTCTATGAGTTTACTTATGTTTTCCAGAAAATTGGCCCAAGAGGATCGAATTTTATGCATTTAAACTTGATTTTGAACTTGGAGGTGCAATCTGGATTTTCCAGATTTTGCACCACCTTCAGCGAGAAAGTGGCGCTCGGCGAAATTCAACATCGATACTTTACCTTTGTATTCTGATAGCTTCGGCGGGGTATTTGGTGCTTTCGGCGGGACCTTGTGTCTTCACTCGGCGGCTATCGGGCGTAATCGGCGTGATTTTTGAGTATCCAGCACTTTTAACTGTTTTGCATATTCGCTCGAGCGTGGGAAGTGGAGCTCGAGCGGGAACCGTTGTCTGCATGTCCGCTCGAGCGGGGAAACTTGCGCTCGAGCAGGACTCTGTTTTCCTAAAAATTCTGTAAATGTTTTCTAAGTGCATCTTTACATCCTCTTTCCATCCTAGGCATTCTTAGGCCTAGTTTAAGACATCTTAATGAGGATATAGATGTAGAACACACCGAGGCAAATTAGGGATTAAGTTATTATCTTTCCCAATTGTGTAGCTTAGTGTGTTCAATCTGTAAACTGTGTAGGGTTGGCTTTCCAAGGAGACGCTCTAGTTCACTGTAGCCCAGAACTCTGTGAGTAACAATTGTGTAAAGATATGTTCAAAATGATTATTTTTACGAATCTTTGAGGCTGAAGCTGTCATTGTTCTTGAATGAATGTATGTCCTATATTACAGAATCTTTGTGGCATCCTTAGCACCCTCTTGTTTCTTTATTCTTTACAGAGATCTCTGTCGGTTCCCCCGTGGGACCACTACTGTTTACCGATTGATAGCCATCATTACTATTCGGTCTTTAGGACCTACTGCTTACTGTACTGTTATGCTAATGGATGTACCACATATGACTGTTTACTGTACTAAATAACTGAAATACTGTTTAAAATGAACTGTTTTCACTACTGTAAGGACACTCATTCTAAACCTCTTTACGCATTATGTTATTCACTGGGCTTTAGCTCACTGCTCATATATATATATGTAGGTGTACAGGCACCGGACCAATGCTAGAAGCGTCGGGGTAAACTCCAGTTTTGTCAAGACAACCACTGTGCCTCACTGCAAGGTTCCGAGCCTGCCAAGCTAAGGCTAGGGGTGTTTTAGTGTTCCCTTCTGTCTTGTTTTGTTTCTTTGTATAAATTTGGCGCACTATCTTTTAATAGGGAATTGATCCCTATTATGAACGTTTGTAAATGGTTTGTATACCGCTTTGTATAAATGTATGAAAAATCTTTTTGGCATACAGACTGTCACAGCTCATTGGACATTGTTTATTTACTGTATTGGCTTCCGCCATGCCCCTGTACTCTGTTTTACTGTATTACTGTTAAGCAGGCCTTTGGTAATCTCGGATTACTGGCCGGTTACGGTACTAAACCTGTAAGGGCGGGTTTGGGTCGTGACAATCTACCCTGAGGTCGTAGGGTCTTCCATGCCCTCTATATGCCTTTGTTCAAGGCCCTTTAAATCCTTGTTGAAAAAGGCCATCTCAAACCTCTTGAGCCTCGGCCTCTCCCTGGTCGTTTTCCACCCGGTCATGATACTACCCAGTACTGTGCCTACCATCAACAAACCGGTCATAGCATCGACAATTGCTTTCGTTTTCGCCACGAAGTACAAGATTTGTTTGACAATAAGGTCGTCATCCCACCAGTTCAGCAAGGTCTATCGTCATTAGATCAGTGAACCCAGGGGATAATGTGAATGTGATCGGGAGAGATGAGCCACCTGCGGATGGCACCCAGTTTACTCTGGATATGGCGTATGGCACACACTGTTTTGAGCATTTGCGAATGCTGGTTTTTGTACTTTCTAACTTGGGTATTGAGTTAGTTTTGTTATGTTGTTTAGAGTATGTCTTGTTATTTTGAGTCAGTCTTTTCTTACTGAGTCAGTTGGGTTTGTCTTGTTGCATCGAGTCAGTCCTGTTTTGTTAGAGTCAGGTGATTTTAGGGGTGTTACCTCGGGTATCACTATCTTGTTTTGTGTTTGTCTTTTACACTCTTTTGAGTCTATTTTTGCCGTGGGGCTAGTCGCACCAGAAGATCTGAATGAAACGGCAATGATTTTCACACTTTTGAGTTTGTTTCTGCCTTGAGCTAGTTGTGCTAGAGATTTGAATGCAATGGCAGTGCTTTTCGCCTACTTTTCTGTGCCTTGAAATCATTGCAATGACCTAAGTTTTTCAAAACTTTTTCTAACACTGTTGTGAAAACAAAGAGGAAGGAATTCCTCGGGATTTGTAAAAATTTGATCAATTGAGAGAAAGAGAGACGTGCTAAGCCCTTAATGAATGAAATCATGTTTGTTAATGTGAGTACTGAGAAGGATCCTGGCTTGATCTAGATTGGTTCTACATTGTCTTCAGCGCGAGTGACTAGTCGCTTTCTTAAAAGATTTCAAAAAATGTTTTGCGTGGTCTTGCGAAGACCTGTGTGGAATCGCTCTTGAGATTGTGCAGCCTAGGATTGCTCTCAGCCTCAAGACTCAACCCCTTTACTTTCAAACCTTGAACTTGGATTCAGAATGTTCAATGGTCAATCATGATGAGAGGCTTGTGTGGCTAGATTTAAAGCAGCCCTCGCACTAGGGGCAAGAAAAGTCAGATCAAGAAGATCAGAAATGACCAAAAGGAAGCTTGCAAAGCTAGATCAGAAGCACCCCTCAAACTAGGGGCAAAAATGTCAGATGTGCTTGAAGAGCCAAAAATTGGGACATTCCTCAAGCTAATGAAGACTGGCAAGAATGCCAAATCCCAGAAGGGAAGAAAGAAGAAAGAATTGCTGAAGGATAATCGAGTTCCTATCTACAACACTGGGGACAATTCAGACCCGGTTGGATGGACTCCTACATCATCAGCGAACAACAGCCACTCTCCTGGATTCAGATGGCTTCGAGATCTCAAAACCATTTGACATGGACAAAGCTATACTTTTACCCTTGAGAGGCTTGCTAGGCCGAAAACCCAGAAGGGCGACCCAGGTAAAAGTTAGAGCAAAAGAAAAAGAAAAAGAAAAAAAAAGAAAAGAAGAAAAATGAAGAAAATGAAAAGAAAAGATAAAAAAGAAGAAAAGAAATGAAAAGAAGAAAAGAATTAAAAAGAAAAGAAGAACAGAGCTCGCAAGGTTGAAAATCCGGAAGAGCGGCCTTGGCAAAAGTTAGAGTGCAAAAGGAGAGGTTAATACCCGAGTGTACCTTAACCCCGAACTACGTAAGGCTTGATTCCCATGTTTGGGATACGTAGGCAACTTCATTCTAAAGTCCAGCCATAAACACTTCCAAATCGATCGTGTCCATGTAATGGTTCTAATCATCTTTGTCTTCACTGTATCCGAGAGTTCGGTTGTGATCGTCACTTTGAGGACTGATTATAGTGCGCTGTGGTGCCATTCAGACAAGGGGCAACTTTCCATTGTCATGTAGTGCCATTTAGGCAAAGGGCAATTTTCCATTGCTTTGGATCTGAGGTTGTGCATCTCAAGAGTAAATTTCGTGTTGGTCGAGCAGTGGCCATTCGTAAAAATAATTTTTGAGAATTTTTACTGAGGTTGACTAATTTTCTCGAAAATTATTCCATTTTTCCAAAAACTGGACCATTTCTTGGACAAGAAAAAAAAGGAAAATTTTCAGTGCTTATAGCCTAACTTGCATGATTTCAAATCAAAAGATCGAACAAGTGTGTTAATCTGACTCTCATATTGGTCAAAATTTTTTTAGTAGAAAGTCAAAAACAAAAATGGTCAAAATGATGAACTAGGGGGCACAGTTGAGTCAGGTGTTCTGTTTTTTCCCCATTGTCAACATACTCGCTAGAAAGGGCACTCTACTTGCCAGAAAGGGCATAACGGAAGCTAACAGAAAAGGGCTGAAAGCTCTCACACCCTCCGAGCAATGAGGTATCAAGCTAAGTGCGAAGCACGAAAGGAATGGATCAGGATATTCTACTCCCTCATCTAGAAAGGTCTGGCCACATCTGAACTAGCTAAGGGCATCATCAACCGATGTCAGTTGCAGATTGGTTACACACCCAGTTGTAGCACAACCCCTTTGTGGGAAAATTCGCTGTTGTAAGCAAAAGAAGGAGAATCTAGTTGAAAACTAGGGGCAAAGGCCCACAACTTCTTGTATATTCATCAACCACCCAGGGGAGGGATAAAAAATCAGAGAGATTGAAGAATAGAGAGATGCGTGCTGAAAGGAAAAGTGAGAAAAGGGTTTTTTCAGAAAAATAGAGATTGAGTGCCAAAGTGATGTAAGAATCACAAATAAGAAATGGTGGGAAACAATACCCGAAGAAACTGGCTCCTTGCGAACTGAGAGATCTCTCGTCTTTGTAACACATCTGAGTGTTGTGTGTGTGTTTTGTTTGTCTAGATTCTTGTTTTGAATCATTTCGAGTGTATCTCAATATGTTTAGGTTGTTTACCTTTGTTTTCCTTTGTTGAGTCGTTTTGATTGTGGTCAGTCGTAGCCTCAATACTCGGTCGAAAACTCATTCTTAATTTCAGTTTCAAAAATGAATCGTTTTGTGCTCAGAGTGCTGTGCCGTTTTCCACATTTGTGCAAAACAGGATTTGTTCTTTCATAAAACTGCGGGGTTCAACCCAGGTCATGCGAGAGCAGTAAAACCAGGACCTATCTAAAGCTATGTAAGTTCCGGGCTGCAAAGCAAAAAAAAAAGAGGGAAAATTTGGAGCATCTGAGTTTGTTTCAACTTCTGCAAGTTCCGTCTTTACATCCCGTATGTTCAGAATGAGCTGTGTGTACAGAATGAAGCGGTAATGCTATATCATTTGTGTGTTCAAAGTAAAAGTCTTGTGTTATGATTTGTGTGTTGAGTGAGCAATGTCTTTGTATGAATTGTGCTAAATAAACTGAGTAATGTGTTATGAGCTATGTGTTCAGAATAGGCGAGTCTTTGTCTGTTGTGTGTTCAAAGTGAACCGAATCTTGTGTTATTTGTTTGATGCGAATGGCAATTAAGTGCTCTCCCTGAGTACCATTCCCCATCAAAGCTATCTTGGCTATGTTTGTAATTAGGGAAAGTTGTGAATGTGATCAGGAAGGAAAACGGCATTTGTGGTTTCTGCATGCAGAAGTTACCCCTTGTCAGCATTTCAGGACCTTTGTACTGCGAGTTGAAGGTAAGTGTTCGAAGAACACAAAGGGGAGATCCCCGTTAGAGTAGAACAGTTCACCGCCACTCACCCCATGAGGTGCTTTTTAAAGTGCCGCTTTATTTTTTTATTGCATTTCCTAAACATCATGCTCTATATTGATTGTAACATGTATCATATCATCGCACTTATTGCATTTATTAGCATCTTGTGTTATCTTGTATCGTTTATTCGCTCACGGTGCGCAGTGTTTAGGATCGTTGTCCTCTAGGGCTTTCTTAGGATTTGTCGTGTACGCGCCTGATTGCTTGCTTTTGTTCATTCCTCACACGATTTCAGCGTGTTTGGAATTTGTTTACCTCTTCTCACGAATTCAGCATAGTTAGAGTTTGTTCCTTCCATTAAAAATCAGTTTCTTTCTTATGCAGGCACGGTATTGTATGTACGGTTCATTTGAAGTAGCGGCACGAGCGATATCGTATGTGCAGTTCATTCAAAAAAGTTTCGGCCTTGATTTGAGAATTGCATAATTTTCTTACATCCTTTCTGCATGAGTTGTAGTTTGGTTTGAATTCGTTTACTTAAACTATTGTATTTATTGTGTATAATTGCTTCATTACAGCTTTCTTTGCATGATCATAAGTTCTGTTCGGTATTTTGCATGTCCTTTGCATCTTGCCCCTGCCTGCGGGCACATCTCTTTGTTATCTTGCCTGTTTGTCTAAGTCTTTGGCTTTGTCAAAAATGGGTCGTCTTTGGGCTTTGACATTTACTCCCTCACTTTTTGACTTCCGAGTTCTGTCAAAGAGGGGCAACTGTAGACACCCCATTTTTGACCGACCTTAAGACTCAGATGTCATCGATTGAGCGCTCGGTGATTGTGCATGTTGTGCTCGTTCTGAGTTTTCGGAACCTTCGGCCGAGTGCCTTGTCTTTCTTCCCTTTTGGCTCGGTTTGTGAACCAAGCCTTGTTTCCCTTCCCTGGAGAGATGGAGTGGTCTGTAAACCACTTTTTCTGCTTGGAGACTAGTTTAGATTTTGAACCTTGACATGGCGCCTTGTCTCGGGGTAGCGTTCTCCGTTTGGCTTGGTTTTCGAACCATGCCTTGTTGCCTTTGCCTAGAGGAACACTATGGTCCGGGAGACCACTTTTTGTGGTTGTAGACCACTTTTGATGCTCGTAGACTAGTTTTCGAGTCTCCTGGCAGTGCGCCTTGACTCCCGAACTTTTGTCTTGCATCATTTTTAGTTTGTTTTTGGTACAAACCTTGTTTTCCTTGTTTGGAAGATGGTACAAGGGTGGGAGACCAGTTCTTTCCCTTGGAGACCACTTTTCTTCCCGCCAACCAGTTTTTTGGTGGGCTAACTAGTCTCCTTGGTCTTTGGGCCACCTTTTCTGGTCGGCTACCACACTACTACCTTGCTTTCATGCTGCAGACCTTCTTCCCCCATGGCCAACCACTTTTTGTCTTGGGAGACCACTTGTGGTGGTTGACTGACCACTTCAAGTAGCTGGCCGACCACTTCAAGTGGTCGGCTGCTTTTCATCACCTTTTTGGAGATATTTTTAGGCGGTATTCTGACTAGAAACCTGAAACCATCCTCCATACACGTGTATGGAGGGATGACTTTGAGCCCTTAGCTTCCTCAACAAGCTTGAGGCTTGGTTCTCTATATAAGAGAATCTCCTCCTCCCTCCTCTAGGTTCAGAATTTTGTGGCTTGAGATATAGATACACACTTGTCTCTATATTTCCTTGATTGCTCTTGTTTTGTGCCTTAAGGTGTCTATTTATCACACTATTGCACACAAACACACACTCAAACACCATCCTTTTGTTGCTGAGGCTTCTTGAGGTTTGTTTTGGAGTTTTTGGACTAGTCTGAGCTCAAAGAAGTTGCTGGAGTTGCAGTTTTGAAGGTGTTCTTCAAGGGTGAGCTTCTAACCCTTAAAACCCTTATTTTTGCTTAAGCTTTTCGACCTATTTGCATGGTGTTTTAGGATTAACTTCCTACTGTAAAAAGTTCTATTTTTCAGTCCTTAAAATGTTTGTTTAAGGTCACTTTTGTATTAGGGTTGGTCTATCCCCTCTTAGGCCTTGTTTGGCCTTGTTCTTGTGCCTTCTTTTTAAGCTATTGGGGCCACCTTGTTTTGGCCTTCGCACCACTGAAACTCAGAGGAATTTCAGTGGTGGAAATGGTGTTTTGAAGTCCCAAATAGGAGAGGGTCATCCCCTCTCCTTGTGTTCTTGAATGCTTGCTTTATTTGCCTCATGTTTGAGCATGTTTATTAAGCTTATGTTGGCCATATCTTAGCATGTATTTGGGCTTATTTCAGAATGGCATACCACTGTTTTGACTTGGTTTTATCACCTCATACATGCCTTATACACTTGTAGTGTATTTCTCACAAACTAGTCTTGTATGCTTCATGAAGTAACATGTCTTTCTAGCTTGTTTTGAGTCCATTTCAGCATGTTGTTGGTGTTGTTTTGCCATGATATACCTCTATTAAGGTTCGGTTTGATGGCCCATTGTATGCTCCATACACCTGTAGTATAATTCCATGAACTAGCCTAATGTGTATCATGCTTTTGATCATCATTCTAGCATGCTTTTGGCTTAACTCTAAGAAGCTTTTGTCCATGTTTTAGCATGCTTAAGCTCTGATTTATTGTTGTTTTGGTCATGCATGCCATGCTTTGTATAGCTATAGTGCATTCTAGCTTGTTAGCTTTGTGTATCAAGTCCACTAACATGCATTGCTTGGCCTATTTGAATGATTTGGCATCATTTGAAATGTGATTTCAGCCCATATAGTGTGGTCATATACTTGCATCTTTCACTCTTTCAATGCGTTGGAGGGTTTGCCCTTTATGCCTTAACATGAATTATTGCGTATGCCTTCATGTCTAAGCCTGCAAGCTATCATTTCAGTGTATTTTTGGGGTTATTTTGCCATGATATAACTCTGATTTTTGTTGGCGAGACCATCTCATGCTTGGTCTTGATAGGTGTAGTGCAATCCACCTTATTTGCCTTGTATGCATCACGCCTTATGCCCTTCATGCTAGCTTATTTTGGCTTCCTTCCATGCATGTTTTAGATTCATTTTGACATGTTCTAGGACTGTTTTGGGTTGCCTTTGCCATATACTTCATGTTTTGTATAGTTGTAGTGCAATTGGCTTTGCTAGCTTCAAGTTTTGAGCACCATAGCATGCTTCATTTGCATTGTGTACATGATTTGGCATCATTTACCATGACATTTCAGAGCATGTAGCATTGCCATGTTCCCACTTCTTTCACCCTTTGAGTGCCTCTAAGGGTTGTGCATTTGTTGCCTTGTTTGTAGCCTAGAATGTATACCATCTTGCCTAGGCCTTTGAGCCCTCATCTTAGCATGTTTTGGTCTTTGTTTAGACCAAATTAAGCTCTGTCCATGGTTGGTTCATGCTTTTGTACCATGTATTGCATGTCTCTAGAGTAATCATCTTTGTTAGCTTTCATGCTTTACACCCTAGCATGCCATGCTTGTGTTGTTTGAATGATTTGGAATCATTTCATATCGCATTTCAATGCATATAGTGTTGTTACACTCCATATTTATCACTCTTTGAGCACTCTTGAGAGTTGTGCTCTTATGCCTAGTTGATGGGCCATTGCATTGAGCATGCTTGTCTTGATCTTCATGCCTTAGTTTCATCATTATGGCCACTGATTTAGGCATGACTGAGGTCTGCTCATTTTGGTTTAAGTCCATCGAGCATGATATGTGAATGTTGTTACATTGCATCATATTGTTGCATGCTTATGTTGCCTTGCTTTGTGTATGCATGCATTAACCTTGTTTGCATGTCATTAGCTTTGTTAAGTTAATCATGTTACATTGCATTGAGTATGCTGTGTTCATTGCATTGTGTATGCCATGTTCTTCACATTGTGCATGACACCTTACATTGCATTGTGTATGCCATGTTATTCTTTGCATTGTGTATGCCATGTAGTTGCATTGTGTTTTGCATGCCTTGCATTGCATGTTTGCATACTTAAGTTGCATTGTATTTGTTTGGATTAGGTGTTAGTCCAAACACGAGGAACGAGGGACGTTTCATACTTGAAGTGACGAAACGTGCCTCAATTCTCGGTCACTAACGCTCTTGATCATACATGATAGAGTCAAGGCATTTATGTGTTTATGTGTGCATTCATTTCATATTGAATTGTGCAATTTGGCTTCTCGGCCATCATGCATCGAGATGCGTGATTGGTGGCCCGAGGGTCGAGAACCACACTCCCTTGAGCTTATGAAATGATAGGGAGGGTGGTTGTGCACACATATCTTGCAAATACATTGCCATGCCCTTTCTTGCTCTCTGTTGCAGCAAACTGGAGAAGTGCAGCAACAAGTGGTCGGCCGACCAGAAAAACTAGCTGGCCGACCACTTTTTCTAGTCCACAACAAAGAAAAGTGGTGGGCAAGTGGTCTCTCCCACCAACAACTGGTCGGTCATGTTCCTACAGGTTCCCATGGTGGAGTTGAAACTTTGTGGAGTTTAGTGCAATGTTCTGAGAACAGTTGCAAACAGAGGCAAATCGGGGCATCTCAATGGATTTCCAAATGAGACGACCGAGCATGCGTGCATTTTTCTCCCTTTGAGGACATTGCTTTACTGCTTTACTTAGCTCCTTTTCTTAGCTAGTTTATGCTTTGGTTCTATACCTAATTAGTTAAATGCGTTTAGCTATTCAATTTGTGTTGTAATAACTAGTTAGTTAACTTGTTAGTTAATTAGCTTTGTTTTGTACTTAATTAGTTGGCTTGTAAGTTAGCTAGTTTTGTGATGTAATAATTAGTTTAATTAGTTTAGATTAGCTAGTTAGCTTCTTATTCAGACCCTCTGTCGAGAGGGCCAACTATTGTAATAAGCGTGCGTGTGTGTGATGCATGTCTTCCAACCCCCATTTCTTTCTCCCTTTTACTTAACCGCTTACGATGGTTAGTTTTAGGGCATGTTTCGATTAGCATCCTTATGCTTGCATGCGTGCATCATTCATCTGTTTTCCATGCACCGGGTTCGGCGCATCATACTAACTGCATCGTATTTCAATTTCAAGTTGAATACATGTATCGAATTGTCGCATCCATATGCCATCTTAGAATAGCCGAGCCTATTTTAGCTGCATTTTCTGCATGTGTTGCATTAGCCATCTTAATATGAACTAGGATCATGCATGATTTCTAACTAGTTCACTGTTTTGGCTCGGAGTACACTGTGAGTGTTTACACTTTAGCATTTTGCATGTATGTTAATGTTGCCATGAGGCTAACTGCTTATTTGATATAACTGCCTGAATGCCTGTGGGTGAAGGGTGGATTGCTTGAATTGGAACAATTCATCAAATCCCTGATTTAGCCCACTTGCGAGTAACAGACATCAAACCGTTTTCAAACAAACGGACATGCAATGTTTTGTTCCAACTTAGGCAATCTAATCTATACTTGTATGTTGTGCGCATCACATAGTAATTCTAGGTTAAATAAACCGGAATAAGAACACATGTGCTTTCAAAAACAAAATATCATGCTTAGTACAGGTCGATCTTTGATCGGGCGAGCGGGGGTGCTCATTGCATGACCTTTCCCTCTCGTACCCAAGATCCCGAGCTGAGGTAACTTTGGTGATGACGAACACGTGGCCTTAGGCACGATTCAGGGTTTCCTAAATTTCTCCAAAATAAAATATTTAGGTGGCGATTCTGTATCTGGCAAAGCAGTCCATGTTTGGCACTTCTTTATAAAAATCAGTTTTCCAAAACGATTTGCCGGATTTGGACTCTTTGGTGATTTATCGGTCTCACATTGCACTTTGTGAGATTAGATTCAGAACCGTGACATTGAGTCCGAATTGTAGTGGCCTCAGAACAAAACGAATTCGCGCCCCTCGCAGGCGTGGAGCCGCGGGAGTTCTCGTAGGCGGTCTGCAACAAGTGTTCTCTAAAATATATCTTAGATCTAGATATCACCAGTTAAAGATCAAGGCAGAAGATGTAGAGAAAATAGCATTCAGAACTCGATATGGGTACTATGAATTTTTAGTCATGTCATTTGGGGTAACAAATGCACCCGCAGCCTTTATGGACCTGATGAATAGGGTTTTTAAACAATTTCTAGATGAGTTTGTAATTATGTTTATTGATGACATTCTGATTTACTCCAAAAGCAGGGAAGAGCATGAGAGTCATTTGAGAACTGCTTTACAGATTTTGAAAGAGAAGAAGTTATATGCCAAATTGTCCAAATGTGAATTCTGGCTTGACAGTGTAGCATTTCTGGGACATGTGATCAATAAGGATAGTGTATCAGTAGACCCATAGAAAATTGAAGCCATTGTCGACTGGCCAAGACCAACCAACGTCTTAGAAATTAGAAGTTTTCTGGGGTTTACTGGTTATTATAGAAGGTTTGTGAGGGATTTTTCAAAACTTGCCATGCCATTGACACAATTGACATAGAAAACTGCACCATTTGATTGGAATGATCAGCATGAATCAACTTTTCAAGAGTTGAAAACCAGATTAGTGATAGTACCAATTTTAACTTTACCTAATGGTACTGATGGGTTCCAAATTTACAATGACGCTTCGTATAAAGAGTTAGGTTGTGTATTAATGCAAAATAGAAAGGTAATTGCTTATGTCTCTAGGCAACTCCGACCCCATGAAAAGAATTACCTGACTCATGATCTTGAACTGGCAGTTGTGGTGTTTGCTTTGAAAATTTGGCAACATTATTTGCATGGTGTGACTTGTGAAGTGTACATGGACCATAAAAGCCTTAAATATTTCTTCACCTAAAAAGAATTGAACAAGAGACAGAGAAGATAGCTGGAATTGATCAAGGACTATGATTTGCAAATTTTGCATCATCTAAGAAAGGCATATATCGTTGTAGATGCATTAAGCTGAAAATCTATTGCCAATTTGTCATGTTTGCCCACCAATCAGAAAGAGTTGTTATGTGACTTGGAGAAGGATGAGATTGAAGTTGTATTACATGAACATGGCGGAATCTTAGCCAAAATTTCTGCTCAGCTTGCAATTATTGAAGAGATTAAAGAGAAACAACGCGAAGATGAGTTTCTAAGGAAAATTGTTGATGAGATTGATTCAAAACCAAAATCGGGATTTGTGCTTGACAATGATGTGTTGAAATTTCAGAATCAACTTTGTGTGCCGGACTGTTTTGACTTGAGGAAACGCATCATGACTGAAGCTCACAACTCGAAATTTGCTATGCATCCGAGAAATACGAAGATGTATCATGATTTGAAACAGAAGTTCTGGTGGCCGGGAATAAAAAAGTGTATTGCAGATTTTGTGGCTAGATGTTTACACTGCCAAAATTTAAAGCCGAACATCAACGACCCACTGGTTTGTTACAGCCGCTCCAATACTGGAATGGAAATGGGAGCACATTACCATGGACTTCATTGTGGGATTGCCTTGCTCTTCCTGAGGTATGGATTCTATTTGGGTCATTGTTGACATTTTAACTAAAACTGCCCACTTTTTGCTTGTCAAATCTATATATAATGCAGATAGATTGGCTAATGTATATATCAATGAGATTGTGAAATTGCATGGAGTTTCAGTTTCCATAGTATCCGATAGAAACTCCAAATTTACTTCAAGATTCTGGCAGAGTTTACAGCAAGCCTTGGGAACTGATTGAGATTGAGCAGTGCTTATCATCCACAAATAGACGGCCAATCAGAAAGAATGATACAAACTTTGGAGGATATGCTCAGAATGTGTGTCCTAGATTTCCAAGGCAATTGGGAGACCTATTTACCACTGGCTGAGTTTGTGTATAACAATAGTTATCATTCGAGTATTGGTATGGCTCTGTATGAAGCCTTATATGGAAGGAAGTGTCGTTCTCTGATTTGTTGGGTGGAAGTAGGTGATCGGCCTTTGTTGGGACCGGAACTTATGCAAGAGACGATTGAAAACGTGCAATTGATCCAATAAAGACTGAAAACTGCACAAATCCGCCAGAAGAGTTATGCTGATGTCCAAAGAAGAGACAAAGAATACGAAGTCGGGGATCACGCATTTATCAAGTGACTCCAATGAAAGGTCAGACACGGTTTGGTGTGAGAGGCAAATTAGCACCAAGATTTGTTAAACCCTATGAAATCCTTGAGAAGGTTAATTCAGTGATGTGTCAAGTAGCTTTACCACCAATCATGGAACATATGCATAATGTTTTTCATGTCTCTATACTTCGGGATTATTTGAGAGATCCACTACATGTGATTGAACCGACTCATGTGCTTCTACAAGATGATTATATGTACGAGGAGAGGCCAATGCAAATTGTAAATCGCCGAATCAAATGATTGAGAAACAAGGAAATCCCGTTAGTGAAGGTTGATTAGCAGAATCACGGAGGAACCTATGCAACTTGGGAGACAGAAGAAGACATGATGAGAAGATACCCTAAGTTGTTTCCTTTGAATCCGGTATTCTTCCAGAATGAAGGTAATTCGAGTTTGGAGGACCAAACTCTTTAAGAGGGGAAGACTGTAACAACCCCGACCCATAATTAACGTGCAATCCATGATTAAGAAGGCTTAATAAGTAATTAAAGTGGAATCTTGTATTACTTGCATGTGTATTGTCTTATTTGTACTTATATCGATTTAACGTAGAAAGATCTGTTCATGTTTCCGTATCAGTTTGTGAATTGAAAGCCTTATCGGCATCCAATTTAGAAATTGACTTGGTATACGTGTTATTTGGAATTTTTAGAACATTATGGTAGGTTCAATTGAAATTCGATTTAGAACGACTTAATTAGAATAATTGAATGCCCAATTAAGCCTAATTAAACAAGTTCTTAATCCAAGCCTATATAAGGCTTATACACCCCACTTGAACCACCTTTTCTCATCATCTTTGAGCCTTTAACAGACAAAACCTGAGAGAGAGAGAGAGAGAGAGAGAGAGAGAGGGAGGGAGAAGAGAGAGGGAGGGAGAAGAGAATATTGAGCTTATCTTATGAAAATTGTAAGAGAATTTGGAAGGTTTGGCTTGAGACTTCAAACATTGACCATTGAGAGTGTAATTGGCCATTGAAGGTAAGAGTTCAACCCTTTAGCTTTGAGATTAAGTCACTTAGTACATGAATTCAAAGAATTGGGTTGTGTAGTGCAAGAATTGAACTTAGATGGTTGACTATGGGAGTGTACCATACATGCATGCATACTTCATAGTATTTTGAAGTTCTTTTCCAAGAAATTCCTCATGCATGTTACTAAATCACTTTAGTTTTGGGAATTCATCAAGTTTCATGCCATTTTGGGTCACTAGATCATGTTTTGGAAGTTTTCAAGTCAAAGCAAAGCATCCATGTTGTGTTTTCTAAGAATTGGGTTTTGTTTTGTTTAATTGGCAAGTTCTTGGGCATTGATTTTGCGAAATAATTTAGAATTCTCAATGTTTCCCAAGTTTACATATGATTTCTCAAGATTTTGGCCAAAAAAGATGAGTTTTGTAGTGTTTGAATTGAGTTTGGAAGCTTGGAGGTGAATCTGGAAATTCCAGAATTCAACCTCTCCACTTGAGCGACCACTCTGTGATTTTGCACTTCCGTTCGAGCAACCAGAAGTTCGCTCGAGCACAAAATTCATGCTCCCAGAAGTTTGCGTGTTTTGCAGACCCCTCGAGCGACAAAATTTGCGCTCGAGCGAGGGTATGAGTCTCACGTTCGAGCGAGCGTCAAGCGGAAAAATCAAGCAACTAGCACTTTTGCAAAAGTTTATAGACCGCTCAAGCGACAAAAGTTGTGCTCGAGCGACCACTCACATTTTGCATGTCTGCTCGAGTGAAGGAAGTTGCGTTCGAGTGAGGACCCTGTTTTCAACAAGTTTTGTTAAGTGTTTTCAAGTGCATTTTAGCATTCTCATTACATCCTAGGCATTCCTAGGCCATGATTAAGACATAATAGTAAGAGTCAAACATAGAAACACACTACGAACGAAACGTAATAAGCTAAGAATATTCTGAATGTTTGTGTGGGTCACGCGCCACAAGCTATCCAGTTGTCTATTTTGTCTATTCGCTTAGGAGCCATCTATGATTAATAACTTTGTAAAGCTATGTTCAATTATAAGTATTTTCTAAATGATATAAGATGATCTATTTTCTGAAATATTATTTTCTGCATGAATGAATGGTTGTCCAATATTTCTGAAATGTATTCATGGCATTCTTAGCTTCAGATGACATTCATTATCTGTTACGTCCCAATTATGGGTCAACTGTACGTCTCATGAGCCAACTGTTATGGATCTTTATGTATACGTCCCATTTATGAGTCAATTATACGTCTCATGAGCCAAATGTACCATTTTCGTGCACGTGAGTCAACTGTATACCTTTATGGCCGTCCTTTTATGGGTCAACTGTTTCCGCTAGTGCTAATGAATGTACCACGTATATTTAACTGCAAATTCTGATTATGAATATGATTATGAATCTGTATCTGTTATGACCTATGATTTTTGAACATGATTATGAATCCACTTCTGATAAATACTGAATTCTGTTTTCTGTAACTATTATGGACAGCATTCATTAAACCAGTTACCCTGTTATTACTCACTAGGCTCCAGCTCACTATTTATATTATGTATATAGGTGAGCAGGCCCTGAGTTGATGGCCGAAGATTCTGTTTTGTCAGCCACCTTTTGCGTCTCTTAAGGAGGTTCCAGATCAAGTCAAGCCTTGTGGCCTTATTTCACGAGCCTTTAAAACTTTGCTTTCTTTTGGTTTTTGAACATGTTTTTGTTTATCTGTACATGGGGTGACGTAAAATTATTGTATCTATGTGACGTCATGTATATGTCATGAGTTTAAAAATTATTTTGTCCCATGTATGTCTGCATAGCTCAATGGACGTTGTACTTTGTATATTTGCTTCCGCAGCCCCTATTTATATGTTATTCTGTTCAGAGACCTTTCGTAATCAATGGATTACTGGCCGGTTATGACACTAAATCTATGAGGACGGGTTTGGGTCGTGATAGCAGTCCTGAAAAAGTACTGAGAGTTTGTAAATCCCGCTTGAGCACAAGAAGTGCCGCTCGAACGGAGGGTCAAAATTCTGGACAACAAGGGTTTGGAAACTAAGCAACCAACCTGTTCCAAACACAACCACTACCTAAACACCCAAATTTAAGGAGATACAATGGGAGCAAGAGGTGAACAACAATATGAAACTATTAAACCCGAGTCCGGGATACAATAAGAGTCAGGTCAAAAACTGAAATTGCTATAATTTTAGGTGGTTTTTTTTAATTTTTTTTAAAAATCTATAATTACTTTGTTAGCCAATACAATTATTTTTAAATATTTTTAAAATCACAAAAATTAGTAATTGTGGAACAAGACTTTGGAGTTCTTTTTGGTTGTTTTTTTAAAAATCTATAGTTACTTTGTTAGCCAATAATATTATTTTTATATAAAATTAAAAAAAATTAGCAATTTTATTTATTTATTTTTTAATCCATAGTTACTTTGTTAGCCAGTCGTACTATTTTTAAATATTTTTTAAAATTACAAAAATTAACAATTGTGATTTTACGTTTTTTTAAATCTATAATTTTTTTTTTGTGTGTGTGTGTGTGTGTGTGTGTTTTTTTTTTTTCTAATGTATAATGTTTTTTTGAATGTATAGTTACTTTGTTATGAGATGAGATTTAGGAAAGAGATCAATATTGGGGGGAGAGATCTGAGGAGCTTGTAATCAAAATTTTAGCTGGTTTTTTTTTTTTAATCTATAATTACTTTGTTAGCCAATAAAATTATTTTTAAATATTTTAAAATCACAAAAATTAGTATTTGTGGAATGAGGCTTTGGAACTCTCACATGCCTTCTCACTAGAAACCCCCTTTTTCCTTTGAGAGCTCTAAGAGCTTCAAAACTCCGATCCAATTATGTTGATTTTTTGTTATGTTTTAAAAAGAGAAAAATATCATTGGCTACTCAAAATTGAAATTTTAAATTTTAAATTTTAAATTTTAAATTATAGTTAACAAAAATTTATAGAATTCACCTATGATCTAGGAATTTAAATTTCAAAGTTTTAAAACTAACAAAATGCACATACTTTAATGAGTTGCTTTCCATAATAAAAATATACTATATATTTTACATAACTAATTAATCTTTCTTGAGATGGGAATTATTAAATCCCTTCCTCAAAAAAAAAAAAGAAAAAAAAAAAGCTTATATTTCACTACTTTCACGTAAAATTTTAATTTTTACAATAATAAATATTTTTTACACCCCCTCTCTCTCTCTCTCTCTCTCTCTCTCTCAAATGGTGATTATTAAGATTTCATTATGTGTTTAAAGCTTATTTTTTCTTTTTTCTTTTTTTTGCCTTTCATTCTAACTTAATCTCCATGTTTGTCCAGCTTCTATTAACAATAGAACAACAATATAACCATGGATGTCTCCAAATTCTAAGGTAAACTACAAATAACTATTGGCCTCGATGCTAAGAGTAGGTGTGAGATGCATATTTGTTATTTCTAAGTTATATAATATGTGAATGTGCCATATATTATTAAAAAGTTGGAGTTTGTGGTTGATTATAGGTCTATCAAATAGATTATAAATAAAATAAAATTTATTGATTTTATATTTGTAATCAATAAAAATCAATAATTATATTTTTCATAATTTTTATTTTCAATTCTATTCAGTAACTATTTAATTTATCAACTATTACGTTTATTAGGCATAGAGTATACAAGTGACATAAAATTTGTGTTTCCGAGCAAAAGAAACTTTTGGTCTAAAAGGCTTTAGGAATTTGAAAGCATTAATATCAAAAATTTAATTTGAAAAGTTAAAAAATACAAGTGACATAAAATTATTGACATATTTAACCGTATCTATAATTTTAAATTTAAAAAAATATATATTTATACACAGAAAGTCAAATAAATAAATTTAACCATATCTAAGCCACATCTAATTTGATATTTGAAAATCCTTAAAAGGAAATTCTAAATTTAATTTTAGTATTATATAATTTAAAATTATAAAAAAATATTTTTCCAAAATATTATTCATTTTTTAAATATTTGAAAATAAAAAATAAATTTAATTTAAGACCATTGACTTATTTAACAATATCTAATTTTCAAATTCAAATTTAAAAAAATGTATATAAAATGTCAAAAAATAATTTTAGCTATATCTTTTTGGTTAGATGGTGTAATTTTTTTTAGCTATGTCTATGCTATATTTAATTTTAAATTTAAAAATAAAGACCAAAGAAAATTTGAATTGAATATAATTTTAAATTATATTTTTGGTTGTAAATCATAATTTATCAAATGGTAAAAATTTCAAGTACACATGTCATCATCTTATTAAAAAAAAAATTAAAATTTTTAAGTACAAACATCAAATTAATAATTACAAATATTTTTAAAAATTGATATACAACTCCACTTGAATAAGTTCTACAGTAAAACAAGCAAATCCATAAAACTTACCAAAAATATTTGTTACTCAGGTAGACAACCCAAGAGGGGAGGTGAATTGGGTAAATAAAAAGATATGAGCATAAAATTTATTGCAATTAATTAAGTAAATAAATTCAGCAAACAATCAATTATTCCGAAAATAGAAGAGAAGGGGAAAAGAGCTCAAACACAAAGATTTATAGTGGTTTGGTACACCGGTCTACGTTCACTGCTCAAGGTAATTATTACCTATGTAGGCAATCCAAGAGAATGGGTGAATTGGGTAAATAAAAAATATGAGCAGAAAATTGATTGCAATTAATTAAGTAAATAAATTCAGCAAACAATCAATTATTCCGAAAATAAAAGAGAAGGGGAGAAGAGGTCAAACACAAAAGTTTATAGTGGTTCGGCTCACCGGCCTACGATATTCAAAAAATAAAGACCAACGGTCTACATCTATTGTGAGTGCGAGTCACATTTTACTAACTTTAAACCTATATTATACACCTACTTTCGGAATAAATTTTTATGGTCTATTGTACTTATATAATAGATATTAGTCGATTTTAAATTGATTATTATAAAATATTTTTACTAATTGACCAATCAATTTTTCTTGATCAGGTGTAGGGTTAGAGTTAGAATATGACCCATGATATGGCTCGACCGTCTTTGAAAGATCTTTCATAAATAAACATACCTTAATATTCACATAATCTATATTTATCTATATTAAATAAAATGGTGTTTTCAATCACAAATTGCTCTTTGGTATATCCAATCTAAAAATCAAAAAAACAAAAAAACAAAACAAAATAAAACAAAAATCACAAGTTGCTCAAGCCCTCACCAAATTAAAAAATATGTTTCTCCATCCTTAAAAAATTTTGAGTTGGGCTCAGGTTGTTCTGGTTGAACTTGCCAAATTTCTTACTCTAGCAAAGGGGGAGGAAGTTACATGGTTAGTGACAACTTAAAAATTGGCACATAAAGTACATGCCGCTATGTAAATTTTTGAGCCATGTTTGGGAAGAATTTTTTGTCAAAACGTCACTGCAAGTTGTCAATTGATTCTCTACCTTTTATGTGATTTTTCATAAACAAGTAAAAAATTATTTAAAAAATTAATTTCCAAACAAGTCCAATTGCAAGTTTCAATCTTTTTCATTTTTGTAATTTGTATACAAAAGTCTAACTATTTATATTATTTATATAAAAATTATGATATTAATTTTTTTCACATCCCGTGCATAGCACGGGCTTACCACTTATACATATATATCTTAAGGAAAATAGAGTTTCTAATGAAGAGTCTTGTGAGAGTTTTAATATTTCATACTAATTTTCTTGAATTTCTTAATTTTAAACAATTAAAAAAAAAATGTTTCATTTAATCATATAAAAATAAAACTTTAATATGTCCATGATTTATGGTTTTTAAAAGGAAAATACTCTAATGCTTTTCAAAATAATTTATTGTTTCACTATATTAAATATAGAAAGCAATTCACTAAAATAAGAAAATAAATATATCAATTTCAAATATTCAAAGATTGATTTCAAAAAAAGAAAAAAAGAAAAAAAAAGATTGACCTAATATTTTAATTTTAAAGGACTATTATATATCACTTTTTTTTAATATATATATATATATGCACTTTTATATCACCGAAATATGTGGTATGATATTATATTTATATTCCATAACATTGTAATTATTATTAACAAGAAAACTAATTATAAATATACATGTAAATATTGATAAAAAACGATGATAAAAATTAATAATATATGACAATTTTTTTATTAAAAAAAATTGAAATGACAAAAAAAAAAATGTTATTTAAAACAGTGTTGGTAGAGACTCTATGGGTGTATTGGTTTGTGTTTTGAAATAAATTTTCAAAAAAAAAAAAAAAAAAATTGGGGAGAGAGTTTAGAAATTTTTTTTGATTTGTTTGGTTATATATTTTGAAAATTGTTTTTTTGAATCGAAAAAAAAAAAAGAAAAAGAAAATAGTTTTAGAATTTGGGATGATTTGATATTTTGTTGTAATTGAGTTGATGTGTGTGACAGAAAAAACAAATGATTGAGAAGGAGAGAGGAGACAGAAAAAGTGATTGATTGATGTGTAGAAGAGAGAAAGTGATTTTGAATTTTTTTTTTTCAAAAAATTTGAACCAAACAAAATTTTGAAATTTTTTCTCAAAAATTGTATCTTGAGATACAAACTAAACAAGCCTTATAAATTTTATCAAAATTTATATTAAATGTCTTATACGTAGGTCATATACCCCCGTATAAAATATTTGATAAAAAATTTGATAAATCTTTTAGCATATCCAGTATTTTTCTATTAACAAAGGACCCAACCTCTAGAGCTCCCTCACCATTTCTCACATGGAAATGACGAATAGAACCATTTTGTTTGAGATTTGATTTCTCTTAAATTCAAAAATTTTTATCATTATTCTAGGATCTATAAAGTTAATCATGAGTTCTATTTCAATGATTTTATATACTGTTCATTTTGAAAAGTTCTCCAGGGTAAATTATACTTTGCATCAAATCTCACTTTGACCCTTACATATGAAATCATGACAGTCAACCCCTTACACTTCTAGTCAAATCCCATTATGGTCCAAACACATAAAATCGTGATAGTTAACCCTTGCAATTTTGGTCAAATCTCACTTTGATTCCTATATCAAATTTCCACTTTGACTCTTACGCATGAAATCATAACAGCTAACCCCTTGCACTTTCAGTCAAATCTCACTTTGATCCCTACTTAATCAATCATGATAGTCAACCGCCTGTACTTTTGGTCAAATCCCACTTTGGTCCTTATACAAGAATCAATGTACCTCTTCTGTTACTCCATTATTTAAATCTTTAATAGAATCTAGTCATACGATAAGAATGTGACTACGAAAGAAGGATAAAAGAGAAAAATCCTCATTTCCCACCAATATACACTTTTCTGTCTATTCATCTTCTTTACAGACAAAAAAGTGTAAGGGTAACTCTTTGATTTCTTTGCTACCTTTTTTTTTTATTTCAAAAGTTCTATTTCCTTACATTTTCATCTAATTTTCAACATACGAACATATGTATATTGTTTTATATAACTCTCACGTGCTTATCATGTAGGACAAAACATGTGTTAGTAGAAAATATATATGATTTTCCTCTCATTCCCTTATTTCGTAGTCATATTCTTGTCATATAACAGAATTCTGTTCAAGATTAAATAATGGAGTAACCAAAAGAAGATATTAATACTTGTGTAGAGACCAAAGTGGAATTTGACCAAAAATGCAAGGGGTTTACTGTCATGATTTCATGTCTAGGGATCAAAGTGGGATTTGACCATAAGTGCAGGGGTTAATTGTCATGATTTCATGTATAGGGACCAAAGTGAGATTCGGTGTAAAGTGCAGGGGTACAAAGTATAGTTTACCCAATTCTCCATGTATATTATTCCTGAAACAAAATTAGGTACATTATCATAATATTTTTATTTTATCATTTTTGCCTCTAAAAGAATAAAAGATAAATATATTTTTAGAAATAGATTATTCATTTATTTTGTGACTAACATAATAAAATAAAATTATTGTAATAATTAGACTAATTTAATTTTTTTATTAGAGCATCAGTGGTGCTCTCAATGAGCCCATTAGCTCGGACAACAGGCAGTTAGCTAATAAACACTTTGTTTTGCCTCCAATGGATTTGCTAAATATGTTGTTAGCTAGTGCAGGAGGTAAAGATTGCTAACTATTTGTTATTTACGGCGAGCATTTTAATTAGGGTTGTGCAAAATATCATTTAATTCATTAAAATTGTATCGATTCGTATCAATTTGCACCGTTTTATCTATTAACTATGGATTAAATTTTAAAATTTATAATCTGCCTTCGAAACCGCTCCGCTCCGCAATAGTTAATACATATATATTAACTTTTAATGAAATATCAAAGTAAAAATAAGTTTGAGAGAGATTTAAGATATAAAATTTATTACGAATGAGTAGTTGTATATATGAAATATATTATGTAAAATTAGTTTGTGTTATATATATGAAAAATATTATATAAATTAGTGTTATATATTAAGCAAATGTTTGATAATTGATTAAAATATTTTTTAATTTGCCAATCCATTTAAAATCGTCTAAATCACAATTTGTCAATCCATTAATTCGCTAATCTAACATTCGATTTATAATTTTACTCATAAACTGTCTGAGCCATATTGTGCGCCCCCTAATTCTAATTAGCAAAGTTAGAGAGTGAATGGAGAGAGAGAGAGAGAGAGAGTGTGTGTGTGTGGAGTGCGTGGTCTGCCAGAGTAGGTAGTCCCAAAATTTTTTTTTGATTTTTTTTATTAGACCCCCGGTGGGGGTGCTGGGGTCATTGGTGATTGGTCAAAAAATAGTTTTTTTTTTTTTTTTTTTCTTTCTTTCTTTCTTAGATTCCAGTCACTGGCAGTGTGCCACCTGCCACTGGGGGTCACTGGGGGTGCCCCCAGTTGGGGATCGGTAGCACGGCACTATATATATATATCATTTAACACATATTTTAATTATATCATTGGACCACACATTCACGCTTTAAATTAACAAGTAGTTAACACATGTAAATATGTCCCACTTTTCATGCTTTTTGTCATATAAGACCATCTCTAACCCAGATTCAAATATTTCATGAAATTTAAATTTTGTGAAAACAGTATTCCAACCGTTTCACTAAATTAGTATCAAATAAAGGGAGTCCTATTTTTTTTCATCAAATCAAGGGACTGTTTAACATTTCATCGAATCTTGTAGGTGACTGTTGGTGGATGACTATAGCGATTCTAGTTTTGACCCGACTCTTGTTGTATCCTGAACTCGGGTTTAATGGTTTCATATTGTTGTTTACATCTTGCTTCCCTTGTATCTCCGTAAATTTGGTTATGGGATTGTTGTGATTGCGTTTGGGACAAGTTGGTTGCTTAGGTTCCAAACCCTTGTTGCCCAAAATTTTGATCCTCCGCTCGAGCGGCACTCCTTGCACTCGAGCGGGCTTTGTAAACTCTCAATACTTTCGCAGATCTGCAAAACTACTAGGAGAATGTATTTTACGCTCGAGCGGTCCTTTCTGCGCTCGAGCGGTCATTCTTGCACTCGAGCGATTGGTCTGTTGTTTGCAAAACTATTAGGAGTGTGCATTCTACGCTCGAGTGGAACAACTTAGTGTGTTTGACGCTCAAGCGTCACTTTTTGCGCTCGAGCGGATTGTGCGTATATCAGTTCGTAAAAAGGTCATTTTACATCACTTTTCAGATCTATTTCCCTCCAAACCTTAAAGTTGAGACCTTATCTCTGTAAACCTATATTCTCTCTACTTTTTCATCTAGATATAGTGATTTCTCCACCCTTGTGCCTTTGTTAAAGAGGTAGAGCACCTTGAGAGCTACGTTTTGATCCGAATCAATCTTGGTTTCGGCGTCCTTGGAGTTTCTCCACTTCTCCCTTGGTCTTCTAAACTTGAGGTAGGGACTTTTTACACTTTCTTATGATTTTTAACTTAGTTATTAGTTGTTGTATAAACAAATGGTAGGATTAGGAGAAGTTTAGACAAACCTAGGGTTTTGGGTTAAAAATAAAAAGAGAGGTTTATAAATGAAAGTATTGAAAATGATTGTGGTTGTAGATGTGATGATGTGTTGCATGAAAATTGTTGATTTTGTCACATGGATTGAATTTTGGGAGAAAATAGAGTTTTGCCATAAATTGTTTAAATTAATTATTTTGTATAAATAATAGAATTAGTATTGGAAATGTGAAATTGGATAAATGTTTATATAAATGGTGGGATTGGATATGTATTACCTCTCACCTGTAAAAATTTAGATAATTTTTCTATTTGGAAGATTGTATATTTGTTTAGAAATATCTATTTTGGGCTATCAGTGGAGGATAGCTATAATTGTTGTAGAAATCGCATGAGGATTAGGTAAATTAAAACTCTTATTGATTGTCATTGAACATGATTGTGTTTTAATATATTGTATATGTATAATGTTTGGGAGGAGAAAAGAGATGTACTCCATGTTTGGGAGGAGAAAGGAGATGGACTCTAGTAAATTAAGTAGGCCTGTGTGTTCAGGGTAAAAGTCCCGAAAACCATTTGTATACATAGGTGCCGATTCTCGTGGATGAAATTTCCGTAAAATGTCAAATGATTGAGCTTATATGATAATTACATTGATTTGAGACCCAATGAGGTGTATCCTCAACATTTGGTGATTGAAGGATATGACTAATGAAATGCGATATAAAATTTGGGATAGCTTGATCTTGTAAATCATGATTTATGTAACAACAAGCATTGTATATGCACTTCATGCTTATATCTTTATTAAGATTTATACATTGTGTTAGATTGTTTCTACTAGGTTTTAGCTCACCCTACTTGGGAAAAACTATTTTCAGGTGCTGATAATATGCCTTCGCCAAGGACTTAGCTTGGGAGGACTGTGGGGCTGAAAGCTCATTTTGTTTATTTTGTGTTTAACTTTTGTTCAAGCCTAGGGCTTTAATTGGATTGAGCTTTTGACTCATTTTGTTGTAACCAAGCACGGTCTTGGAAAGATGTAAGCCTTTAGGGCATTTGCATATCTGTTTAGCTTTCACTTTTTATTACTAATTGTAACGTATGCTGTAGATTCAGGATGAATCATTTATGAATGTAGAATGCATGTGTCACTTTTGTATATCAACTTTGATTAATGAAAGTATCTTGTTTCAACTTTATTTCATCTTATGAGATGGGTTTATTCTATTTTATTTTATTTTATTTTTTTGAGGACATTACAATGACTGGCCGGTTAATGGGGTAGACGACCGAATTGGAGAAAATTTGAACAAAATTTACACTAAGCCGGGCGACTACTGGACATCCTCCCAGTCGTCTTTTTGATCGACTAATTGTTTGATGAAAATTAAAAATTTCACGTCAGAACACTTGGTATCAAATGAAATTGTTAACCAAAACCATTATTCAAATTTGATAATAAAAAAAAATTAAGAGAGAGAGAGAGAGAGAGAGAGAGAGAGAGAGTGTGTGTGTGTGTGTGTGTGTGTGTGTGTGTTAAGAGTTAGAAATGCTCTAACTTACTTTCTTAACTCCACAATTGGATATGCTTCTTATACACAAACAATCTTTCAAAATAAGCTATTTGTATTATTAAAACAAATTCCGTGATGAATTCCACAAATTTTAAAATGACAATTAAATTTAGATTTTAAACTTAAATAGAATTTTCATCCAATTTTAATTTTGAATAAATTACAAATGCATTTTTTAAAATTTGTTTAAAATGCAAATTGTTCTTTGTGGTTCTAAAAATTACATCATGCTCTTTGAAGCTTCTAATTTCATAACAAAAAGTCAATGTACCCAATCATATTTTTCTACATGTCTTTTCTTAAAAGTCAAAAAATTAACTAAAATAGTCACTTTTCAAACAATCCTATATTAATAAATTATCAAGTTAATTAACTGTTTTTAATGATTTCATAAATTTATTTCAATTAATAATTAAAGTACATTTAGTGTTCATTTGAGAAATTGGCTATTTTGGTGACTTTTTGGCCATTTTATGAGATAAAAAAAAAAAAAAAATTTGTTTGTGATGATTTGTGATTTTTTTTTTTTTTTTTTAGTTTGTGAGAGAAAAAATAATTAATTGATATGTAAGATGTGATAATTGTCTTATTTGCAATATTTTAATTTTTTTAAATATCTTTATTAGTTGTTTTAACCAAAACCAAACATCTCAAATTAAACCTTATTATTGTATAGAAGAGTGTCAAAAATTTTATTTTTTTAATTAATTCTGTCAAATAAAATCAGTAATTTGTATTTTAAACAAATCTAAAAAATATATTTGTGATTTACCTTCTAATTTAGGAGAAATAACAATATAGTAGAGACAGGAAAAAAAATTATAAATTAATAATAAAATTTATACATTTTAATAAGGGAGTTTTTTTGATAAATTCCATTTCTAAGACTTTTATACCATAAAACCCAAACGATTTTTTACTATCCCATCAGGTCCCATTAGGTCCCATTCAGTGTAGTAAGACCAAAATACCCTCCCTTTCACACACGTCTATTCCATTCCCAAAACAAAACTATTCCTATTCCATATCTTTCCATATTTCACTTCACAAACCACTCATTCCCTAAAACTGTCATCGTTGCCCCAAAAAACTCCGAAACCGTAACCCTAGGTTTCACATCGCTTCACCACTGTCCTATTATCATCCTTCGCCACCCACCATTGCCAGCCACTGGTATTCCACTTCATCTCACCACTGCGAAGGTTTACATTGAAAGAAGGGTGGTTGGTTCTTTCGTGGTTGCCGCCAGTCGATTGTTTTTCCTTAATTCTGGGTATTTCCAAACCCCCCCTCACACACAATAAGGAGCAAACATAAGCATAATCCTTCCGCCCTTTATTTTTTGCTCAATGTTAATCTAATCACTGATGTATACATCTACATTTACTTATTATTATTGTTGTTTTTGGATTTGATTTTGTAATGAACTCTCTATTTTCACTCTTTGTCAATGTTGGTGTTGATTTTTTGTTCAATAGGAATCAAATAAGCCGATGTATACATTTACATTAACTTGTTATTAATGTTGTTTGTAGTTGTGATTTGGTAATGAACTTCATGTTTTCTCCTTCAGTCAATGTCGGTGTTGTTGATTGTTGATGGTCATTTAATAATTAGAATAGAACCTTCAATTTTCCCCTATCTTCTGACTATTAAAGTTAAATTGTCTCTACAGGATGATTTAAGACAATGTAAATATTTACATCATTTCGGCAACTATTGTTATTGAGTGAAAACAAACGTG
Organism: Camellia lanceoleosa; assembly: GCA_025200525.1. Taxonomy (NCBI): domain Eukaryota; kingdom Viridiplantae; phylum Streptophyta; class Magnoliopsida; order Ericales; family Theaceae; genus Camellia; species Camellia lanceoleosa. Next base: position 104,902,521 of record CM045769.1, on the reverse strand, counting down.
CAATTGCTTGGGCCATACTGATGCTATGCCTGCCGACAACATGGTTCACAGTGAGTTCCTTACTTTGGGACTTCATCAAATTGACCAAATCATCCATCATTGTTGCCAATGCAGCTGCCCCAGTCATTTGTTTTTTCTGCATCGTTGTGCCTGATGAGTGCCTCTTTTTGCTGCCACTACCTAATGCGTTTATGGTGGTAGATTTCATCAAGTCAATCGTTTTTGATATAGCCTACTCGTTGCTGTCACTGGAAAAGTCAACATTGTCGGACTCCCCTTTCATCTCCAATTGGTTTCACATCTAGTCAGGCGTCCAAGCATTTTCACCTGTTGTCGCAGCCTAGTGAATACGTGACGCATCAACTCCTCATGATCCAAGGGTTCATTCTAAACTTGCAACATTCTTTATCAACCTGTAGAAGGATAGAATAAGAATAGTAAGGCTCAAAATCTTGACATCTGGTTCTGGAGTTTGTACAAAATAGAAGAACAATCGAAGATAAAAATGTACAAGCCTCATCATCCCATTTCAAAGTAAACTAATAAATAGTTGAAAATAGAATCAACAATTGAGAGACCATGAAAATTTGTAGAGCTCAATTCCTGTTATAAATATTGGACAATTTAAAACATGGAAGGCATAAGATGTTGAGTAGCAAATAACAAGATAATAACAGACCATAATGCCTTGTTAATTCCCACAGCTACCAATGTTGTAATTGATCTTAATGACGTTTAGATGTTTGAATGAAGTAACAAACTCATATGTGATCTCCATCTCATTATCCCCTTCCTTAACCCTTATACACTACAATTTGTAACCTCTACAAATTGCACAAAATACATAATACGAACAAAGTAATTTGAAGAAAAATACGTAAACATAAGTTCAGATCGTTACCTTCTCCATTCTAGCCCACCATTCGGGTGACACATTAAACAACCCAGTCACTTGGTCGAACCCAATTCTAGTGTGGCCTTTCCGACAATTCATCAGCTTCGAGTATGCACGCCACTCCATCTTCAGTAGATTGTACTTATTTTTCAGTTGTCTGATCTCATGCAGTCTTCCAGTTTATGCCTCAAAAGTCTTACACAAAGACCAGTACCCATTTTGAGTGATTGCCACGTGCGGCCTATTACATATATCTATTTTCTTAAGAACAAGTTCCAAGAAGATATGTGTGTTCTCTCAATCCCAAACAACTTTGTGATAAGGTTGTGGCCCTTTGCCTTGGCGGAAGGGGTACGAGAGCCGGATCGATTTGATGCCATGCGACTATAATGTACATGTGCAACGGGATGACGTACAAATATGTATACGAATAATACAAGCATTACAAAAATTATGAACAAATTGTTGAATAACCCAATAGTTAGATAGAAATGAACTTTTAATTTTATTGTGTTAAACCACAACTTTCAATTAGTAAAACATCTTCCTGTTGTGCACTGCATTTGGTATACGTTAAAATTAAAGTATTTCATTAAGCAGTGAAAGGTGGTTTTTTACTTGTGTTTTCAAAGTATTATAAACTTTGACCAATGGTTAAGTCATTGATTAAAAACTTTAAAGTCATATCTCCAACAAATGAGATATATGAACATCTTGTAATTTGTTTTATATTCAAATTATCTAAACAAAAACATATAGCTATGGATTGCATTCAAACCAAGTACTAACGATCTAAGCATTTCATATGAATATACCAGAACAACTAATCATAAAAATATTACAATATGCCTCCAAATTTCAATGCATGTGAATGCAAAAAAACAATATAATTTTTTTTAGCTTCGACAAAGGCATAAGTTGAAACAACAAATAATAATTACATGATTATTTTTATAAATTTCAGGTCATTAGTTATATCAAAGATGTCAACCATATATTATTATGTTTATATATTACATATCGCATTGTTAAAATTACAAAATAAACCCAAGTTCTTCATGCTCGCAAGTTCTACAAATGTTAAGTTTTGCAATGATATTGCTTTTCACACCTTTATTTGTATATAATTTTACTGGGCAACTTTGCAAAGAACAAAAAAACAGGGAATAATACATGTTTGTGATGATAACATAAAACTGTTTTTTGGGCCACAAAACATTACGGAGAGAATAGTAGGGTAACCATCTCAGCAAGGATACATATATTACATATGAAACAACAAAATAACGACAATGATGGACAAAAAACTTGTCAGAACTTTAAGTACATGCTGAGTCTGTTCAATGTCAATCAAATGAGCCTCAAAACGACCAACATTGTCTCTGTCATTCTTAGGAGGCATTCGTTGCCCATATTTGTCACACCACCCAATCCAATTGACACATGGATGAGGTTAAAAAAAGTATTAGTGGCTGTTTTACAAGGGAATTATCCTAAAAAAAGTGAAAGTGCTTGTACTCACCACACCACGAGGGCATTGGTAGTACACACGACCTGGGTTTTTTGAAAAATGAGAAATCTTGACCACACAGTGCCCGTACCTACAAGCACACATAGGGCCTGGTTGTGTTGATGTGGCAATCAACATAAACGAGGCCATATAGTCTTTGATGACTTGTTTCTTGACATGAGAAGCGCAGCAATAACAGGTCAATAGGTGCGACACTTATGTTATAGGATAAGTTTCTTGTGTTAACAAGTTTGTCATTGCACATCATTTTTCATCTCGATAAATTTTGTAATTTCATACTGATTTTTGTTGAAAGAGTTTTTATACAATAGATTTTTTGTTTGGACATACAACACAGAAAATCAAAATAATACAATAACATAATAAACACCAAGTTATGGTTCACATTATTGTCTATATTTTACTGTATTAACGTCATCAAAGAATATGAGCCTTGATGAAATTCCTACGAATAACACTGTGCAATAGACAAATACTGTATTTCTTTCTCATTTTGCTTTTTTAATCTTTTTTCCATGCTGGGTGATTATTCTGGGCAGATAGATTGTTCATGTTTTGTTCCCTTGGTACTCTTTACAAAAGGTTCTGAACTTGGGAAACAATTTTTTTTTACTGTTGGATTAAAACCAACTGGAGTCTAATACATATGCAAATTACTCTTTAAAATACTGTGAGTCTGATACATTTGTTTCCAACTCTAAAATAGGGTAGGAACTCCCTAAAACCAAAAAAATTAGCCAACAAAGTGCACCCTGCAAATTTGCAACTGTCTTAGAGCATCACCAACCCAACACTCTTCATTAGAGGATGAAAATACTTATTTTTATTCAAAAAGTGAATATAGAGTATCTCATTACTCAAACTCCACCCATAAATCATCATTTTCTTCTCTAAAGATTTCCCTAAAAAATATTTCCAGTAAAAAGTGAATAATTTTTTTTCATTAACAAATATTTAATTTTGAAATTTTTGTAAAATATAATTTCACCCTTTTAAATGATACCAATTTTATAAAAAAATTATACATATTAAAAGTTATTTGTGATATAATTAAAATTATAAAATGAATAGTATTTTAGAGGTGATCCTCTATTTTTCAAAAATCTTGACAGAATGAAAAAAAAAAAAAAATCTTAGAGGTGATCCTTTGCTGTATGAAAAACAAAATCTTAGAGGTGATAAAATGAACAATATTTTAGAGGTAATCACCAAAAAAATCAAACACAAAATAAAATGAATAGTATTTTAGAGGTGATCCTCTATTGTATAAAAAAATTGTTCAAAAATCTTTCAAAAATGAAAAAAATAGAGTATGGGTTGGAGATGCTCTTAGGACTGTATCATAGCAGCTTACAAAAAACCAAACACACACACAAAAATCTCACAAATTACCAAAAGAATCACATAAATCTTTACTTATACATTTATGTCCATATCACACAAAATCTATTTCCATGCCAGCGAAGAAGCTACAGTGCGACAAAACACTAGACTGAAGCAAAAAAAATCCCCAAAACACAAAAAATATCAAAAAATTTCCCAAACTGAGGCATCTGGCCAAAATAGATGCAATGGATTCACCATCTTTGACGCCTCACCAACAGTGAGGAAATGAGCTCAGTTTATGATTATTTTCCAAATTGTCGTAAAGAAAACAAACAAAAACCTGTAAATCGTAGATCGGAAAAATTGTGGATAGATTGGACGGAAGAATAGCATACCTACGGTTAGGGCGTTCGTCGGAGGAGGGACTGGTTTTCTGTTAGCCTTCGTCGACTCTCTTCATTGCTTGCTTCCTTTTTTTCTTTAGAGCAAAACTTCCTTGCTGTTATGGCCTTGAAGGAAGGGGCCTCTCTTTATTCATCTTGCATGTTTGATAGAGTTCTTTAGCTCTGTATAGTACACTTTCTCTAATGGCTGTGATAGCAGTCCATCAATGTTTGACATAAAGGAGGGGTAAACACAAAATAAAGACACATCAATGAGGGACAAAAATGTCTTTTTACATTGAATCTGGCATACTTCACGTGAAGGCACTGTGTATAGGTTTGTAGGGTAAAAATTGTAGGCTTTTTGATTTTTTTGGTGACTTTTTGGCTAAAATCACCACTTGCCAAATGAGGCCTTAGCCTTATTTTGATTTTGCTTTGAAGCCATATGAGAGCTCTCGCATCGGAGGTATTAGAAACTCTCTTCTAGTTCCTTTTAAAACATGTAAATGGATTTTAATCCATGTTCCATGAGTAGGAAGAAGAGTTTCTAATTGCTTTCCTCAATGATGTAATCTTTTGTTAATAAGCTTCTCTTTCAAACATGGCTAACCTCTTCCCTCCAAATTTGAGTACTCACTTACTCTTATCTTCTATGAGATATAGTAGGTTTCGGCCGTCTTTTTGAATACTTCTTCTTAATTAGCCTTAGTTTTGTATCCATTGAATATTCCGTCTTGTTGCTTCATGAAGCATCATCTAAATACTCTTGGAATGTTTGATGATTTGTAAAGCAAACACTCTCTCCTTAAAAACTTCATGACATGAGGGAACACGAAAGATGAACACCTTTTGAAAACCCTCTGTTTTGTTTTGTTCCAGTTCTGTTGCAGCAAGTTTTTCTCCAAAAACAATGGTTGGCCGGCCATTCTTCTATATGGCCGACCATCTAATTAGGTGGGCCGGCCAATTATTTTGTACTGCAGTAGTGATTTTTCCAACAAAACAGAGCAGATCTTGAGGATACGTGCTTACATGAAATATCTCTATGAATGCCTGTGGATAAAGGCTATTTCGCTTAGATTGGAATGACTTCGATTATTGTACATATGAACTTGTTTTTCCTTTGAGTTGCACATATTCAAAAACTCTTTTCAAGAAAGCATGAAATCAAAGCATTTCAAAGTAAATGACGTGGTCTATACTTGTTTACTTCAGATAGTAATGTTAGTATATTAATAATTAGAACATGAGGATATAATGTCCATAAAATTGACATCATGACTTAGTAGAGGCTGATCTTTGATTGGGTGAGTGGGGTGCTCAATTCATGACATTCTCTTCTCATACCTAAGTTTCCAAAACAAGACACTTTGATTATGATGGACAAGTGGCCTTTGGCACGAGTCACAAGTTTCCTAATTCTCCCAGAAATATTAGGTGGCGACTCTGAAATCTGGTAATGTAGTCCATTTTTGGCATTTCTGATGATTAATGGATTTCTAAGATTTTTTCGGATCTGGACTCTCATCCATTTTTTCTATTTTACATTGCATTTGTGAAACCGGATTCAGAACTACGGGAGTCTGAACTGTAGGGAATCACATCCGAGGAGACTAAACCCTCCAAGGAGTGCAAAAAACCAGTTACATACACTATTTAAGCCACATCTATAGCATATATAAAAGAATGAAAGCTGCTTGAATCTAACACAAAACGCCAAAATGTTATTTGCCTATAATGTCTAGGGCACGTCCCGTATTTTATTACTCGGATAACCTTACCAATATTCATTAATTAAGTCCATTTACAAATAACATTTCATCATTTGATGAGATGATGAATAATTAAATATACATATTCCCTCTCATTATACAACAATGACATTTATATACAAATAAAAGAAATGCTCTAAGGCTTACAATAAAAGAGAGGACGCTACTCTTTACAAAAAGATAGCACTTAGCCAAACAACCAATGAAGTAGTACAATCCAATTCTACATTACACTTATGAGATGGTAAGACCCATTGTTTGATCTTCAAATCCGAAAAGCATTCCCTGTACACATGTATAGGCAGGGGGTGAGCAAAACTCACCGAGCAATCTCATATTAAAACATTAAAGGATGTGAGAGTACAAAGATACTCATATATATTCATGAAATCATATCATGTCAAAATCATAAGGTTTTATCACATAATCTCTTAAATCCATTTTATTTAATTAACCACAACCGGTTAACTTAAATAAATAAACATGCTTTAATAATAACACGACATTCTTTTTAATCCATTCAATTATCTCATTATCAATTGAATCATTAAACAATTCATCAAATCCATTTTGATTACATGACAAATGTATCCATGTTTTATAACAATTTCCATTTCTTAATTCATAATCCTGGCTCAGAACCTGGCCATACCCTTTACATCCTTTCAAAAACATATTTCAGTTTCATGACATTAAAGTCCATGTTCCAGTTCATTTTCCATTTCCTTTTAACTTTGAGTTTGAAACAAGACTCAACACTTAGTCAAATAATTTAATGAGATTGTAACTCATCTTTTAAACACTTTCATAATTCATATTGTATACACATTCTGATGCTGTATCAAAAACACATAAACCACTTCCTTACTTTACCGAAGATACACATTTTGGTGCTATATCAACATAACATAGAAACACTTCTATACTTCACAATTGATAACGATATACATTTTAGTGTTATATCAAATCAATTTAAACACTTCCATAATCCACACTTGATACACATTTTAGTGCTGTATCAACGGAGTCCATCCCCTATCTCCTCCCAAACAATATCCGGTTTAGAGGTCCATCCCCTATCTTCCCCTAAACCGTGGAGTACATCCCCTATCTCCTCCCACACAACACATGTATATAAGCATAGATCATATACAATCAATCAATACATAAAGTTAATGTATTATTACAACCGCTATATTCAATAGCATACTCAATTGATTAGTTTTAGTTTGTCTAATCATCATGCATTGTCTACAACAATTAAGACTATTCTCCACCAATAACCCAAAGCAGTTATTTCTAAACAGAAAATAAATGCACCAAATAGATATAAAATCAATATTTCAACTAGGTGAGCGATAACCTGTCCAACTACACCCTTTAGTCCCGTACATTCCCAATTTCAACATTTTCAATTTCATTTCTCATTTCTCATTTCTCATTTCTCAAATTAATTTCACAAATTAATTTATCAATGTAATTAGGGCATTATTCTCAAAAATTACATAACAACCCTAAGGTTCCATTTTCATCACTGTTTCAACATTAATCCCATTTCTCCATGCCAAACGTGCACATAGGTTTTATATATTTAAAACCCCAACTTTTGTAAATCTACACAAAGGCCTAAACTTTCTCAAAATTACACAACTACTTCCAACATATCAAAATGTTAAAATTTAAAGACAGAGCTCATAAAGAGGAGTAGGATATCCCTACTTATTAAATATTACCATTTTATCAAAATCCTCATTTAACTGCAACATGGTAAATTTTCACCGATAGCCAAAATAGTTATCTCTAATATATTAATTAAAAGATAACAACATAGGCATATAATCCAACATATAACTATAACTTGGAATCTCCCATGATTCCCAACATTTAGAAACAAATCATATTCCACATTCTATCAAATATGAACAACTACACTAGTTTTCATATCACAATCACGTCCGGTAACTTCTCAAAGTCCATTTCTAACCGTGTCGGTTTTATTTCAACAATTACATTAAGTAAAATAATACCGTTAATGCCCAAGAAAACATCATTTTCTTTCCAAACTCATTCTCCAAGCATTATCCAACTATGACATCCTATTTTGATCAAAAGCCCCGAAAGTTAAACATAATTCCTTTGTTTTCTTTAAAAATGCTCTTTTGGCCACAAACCGGTAAAAATTTCAAAACCAATCGAATCGAAGTCCGTTTTTGTTCAAATTAAAAACATAACTCTTTCATAACCTTACAAACATATTCCAAGTTTACACTTTCGCAATTTGGGCATCAACTTTTTATTTTCTTCAAATTTTCTCTTTTAAGCAAATAAAACACAAATTTTTCAAAAATTCCAATTAAATTATATACAACTCTAAACTCCATATAATCAAGCAAAAGTGCATAAAGAAGTGTAGGAAAAATCTCTACTTAACACTTTACACAATATTCCTCAATATCAATTTATTTTTCTCAAAAATAAATTCCAAAACTCAAGGATGAGATAAATATTGCAACCTTAGTTTCTCAAAATAAATTATCTAACCATAATATGATGTAGATATAATCCATACCACTATTAAATTCTATTTTCAGATTTCTAAAATTAACAACACAAAATGATTTCTCCAAAATCAATCTCAATATACCAACATTCTTAACATTTCAACATAACTTTTCTTTCAAAAATTACCAAACAAAAATCTGAAAATATACCTATATGCAATACCTCTTGTAATGATATATTTTCTCAAAATAATCCCAACATAACTTTAATGTAAAAATATGAAGAAAGTCCCTACCTCAAATATAAAGAAAAACAAATCTGAAAATGCAAACGTCACCCGATCATGAATCCAAGAACACCGTTGCAAAGATCACGACGAGTTCTCCAACTTTCATTTACAACACTCTTGCGAAATCTCACTCTAAGGACTCCCACTCTAAGCTTAAAGCTTATGTAAAAATGGAAAAAAAGAAAGAAAGAGAGAAGAGAGTGCAACGGCTTGTATTGGTTCAGCCGAGAGAGGAAAAAGAGGTGTTACATGTGTATCTCTTTACATTTTCAACACTCAAACAAAAATAGCTGAGAGAGAGCACATCTGTTTGTGTCTCTTTTATCATTATTATTATTTTTTTTTAATAGGCCACTCCATGTGTACCTTCTTTAACTTTAACAAAAGTTGTTTTATTTATTTATTTTTTAATAGGCCATATATTGTATAACAAAAGAAAAACAAATCATTTTCCACCAAACACCCTTTAACCCTTTTAATAATGTTGGACTCCTTTTATCATTGCTCAGCAAAAAAAAAAAAAATTTGCTTTCTCCTTATCTTCCACCCGAGAAAGAGAGAGAGAAGGTTGTGAATAATTGTTGACCATAACTCACCAAAACATAATCATCAACATTCCACCACAATTATTTTTATAAACATAGATATTTTTTGTAATAATAATTCCGAATTTTATAATATAAATTATAAAATGATATAATTTTTCTCACCACAAAAATATAACATTTTTGTACACCACAAAATATAATATTTTGCTCATTTCACAATACATACTTGTTTCATTCTTTATAAAATATATAATTTTTCACCGTATGGTACGCACCAACCCTATATAATAAATAATAGTAACTCCCAAGGTGGTTACTACCAATCATATAATTAAAAAGGACCAAACATCCAAAACTCACTTTCAAATTCTGCTATAAATTAAACTGAACACCAATCAGTCCGTGAATTTTCATAAAATAAATACTCATTAATAAATCCTAAAATTTTTACTCGACGTGCTAGACTCGTATGTGAACAACATACAAAAATTTCATAATTTTCTGAGACCCGTAACTATTTTTAAAAAATACAAAACCAAACTGTTTTCGCACAGAATTTACACAGCACTCAAATTCGAAAATTTGCTCAATTAAATTATGCACTGGCTATTTAAAAAAAAAATTTCTGGGTCATTACAGTCTAATTGCACAAAATTGCCCTTTATTTTTTTTAGTTTATTACTCTTCCAAGCTACTTACATGTCATTTTGTTGGTTGCTCATCTTGACTTGAATAATTTGTCTTTGCATTATCCAGCCAAACAGTGAAGAAGAGTTTTTAGAATTGTATTATTTTGCATGGTATTTTAATAATCCACGTATGCTGTCAAAATTCTAAATAATAACTACTTTTTTTGGTTTAATTTTTGAAAACTAATTTTCAATTTTGGGTTTTTTAATATTTATTTTTGATTAATTTTCGTTTCATATTTTTTCATTGTTATTTTAGAATTGTATTATTTTGCATGGTACTTTAATAATCCACGTATGCTGTAAAATTCTAAATAATAACCACTTTCTTTAGTTTAATTTTTAAAAACTATTTTATAATTTTGGGTTTTTTATATTTTTGATTAATTTTCGTTTCATATTTTTTCATTCTTAGTGATGAATGATAGTAAAAAATTTTCATATTATATATATATGTAAAATACTTTTTAGATGTATATCCAATCTAAATATAATTTTTTCACAAATAGATATGAACATGTACTAATTTTCTGCATTTTATTCATAGTTTCTTGTATTTAAAATATAATATTTAACATTAAAAAAAATTTTAAAAAATTACATAAATAAATTAGCTTCTAAAATGTATTTAGATTAAAAATTATATTATATTATATTATATTATTATATTAGTAGTAATAGCAATGGGAAGAAGGGAGTTCTAACGGAGCCATTAAAGGGCATGATTTGACGGTATCTGAAAGTTATTCCTTATAAACTTTTCCCTACTAATATAAATCAATAAGATACCCAAAATTGTATTTAGAATTTTAGATAAAAACAATAATATGTAGTTCAAATTTATTCTACATGTGAATCTGCCATACACAAATTGAATTCTAACCACATTTTTTCATCCATGACAATTTTCTTACTTTGGATTCATTCTACATGTATATCTCATAATAGACTAATTAAATCTCAACAACACTTCTTGATTCATGATAATTTTTTTGAGAATTTTTCATAATAATTAGACTTTTCTATATATAGAATTAAAATAAATCAGAACCACACATTGATGTTTATAAATAAAAGTTCTAGATGTGTCTTTTAACTTCTCTTAAACCTTATTTAACTTTCAATTTCAATTTATGAGGACTCGATTTGTTTGAATTGTGTGTCACTTTAATTTTATCAATTCATTATCACATTGTAGAGATTGAAGTTGCGCAAAACCATAAAATTCTTGTTCATTTGAAACTTTGACGGAAAAGTATTTTTGTAATTATATTTTGTGTTGAAGGTAGTTATAGTTGGATTGTTTTTCTTTGGGTTAAAGATTATTATTATTTAAAAAAAAAAAAAATCAAGTTTCCTGAAATTTCTTATTAAGTTAGAACTCTGTCTTAAAGTTTTTATGTAAAAATAAATAAATTTTGTTCAATAAGCGGCATGCATTATTTTGTTCATGATTCCAAAAGCCTTGTGTATTTGCTTTAGGAAGTGTTTTCAATTTCTTCCTATTTTATAACAATAAGTTGAGTGATTCTATTTGAATCCAAATAATAACTCAGTACGCCCAATTAAAATTTAAAATTTTAATTCCTATTATACCATAATATAAATTTATTGATAAGGACAATACATATTAAACCCTAAAATAAAATATTATTAATTTTCTCATGGTACCACCAAACCACTTGTACGTATTCTTCATATGCGACTCTCTTCATCTTCTTCTTCAAATTTCAATTATTTTCTCATCTTCTTTGTCACTCCAAACAACAACACAAACAACAACCATTACAAGAAGTTTTAAGTTGGCTGTGGAATAGAAGGAGGAGAGAATAGGTAGAAAGCAATAAATCCCAAATGAATAATTGTAATGAGAAATCTATTTAAAGGTTTTTGAAAGGATTTTTCAAAGTGGAGTAATTTGAGATTTGGATGTACATTGAAAGATAATTTGAAAAAAATATAGGTTGTATTGAGAGTAAATTATAACTCTAAATAATTTGATGGAAGCGTATTAAAAAAAAATTAGGCGTACTTAATAATTTTTGGGTACAAATAAAATTATCCTAATAATTCTAAATGCACAAAGTACCAAACACAGAATGAGATAAAGATGTCTGAAACCTACATAATAAGGAACTTTATATATAAAGATATAACTCGGTCTGGTGTGAACTTTGTCACATTTTTTTAAATTCCTAAATTTAATTGTGTGTAACGACTTTAAATTTTGTTAACTTCTTCACTTTTTTTTTTTTAAAATATTTTTTTATCAATTAGAAAGAAAAAAAAAAGAAGAAAAGATCCCCATTTACATTTGATTGGTTGATTTAATGGCTATGACACACAACTTTATACTATGTTTAAACATACATTTTTAGATGTTTATGTTCAAATTCTATGCAGTTTATGCCTATATTTTGATTATGCAATATAGAAAACTGAACATAAGTTAATTTACACCTTAATTTATATTTTTTACTCTACTTAACTTTAATTTCATTTGCAAATGATATACATACAGATAATACCCTGCATAAGTTGATCTCAAATTTTCTCAAAATTTTGCTTAAATCCATGAACACTACTTGCAACAATTGGTGAAAAAATAGGTTAGACCAAAATAGCCACTTGCATTGCGCGTGTGCCTTAACTAGTTAAATAAATAAGGTGAGAGTAGAGAGCTTCTATTTGCACCCCAAAAAGTAGATTGGGCACCTCATTATTTTGAGCACCTCAATAATAAATTTAAAATTTTATTTATTTGTTTGGACACCCTAAATAACATCTATCATAACCTTAAAAACCCTAAAACCTATACAAATCTACTTTGAACACCCCATTACTAATAAAAATAGGAACAAAAACCACATTTGGCGTCTCTGGAATTCCAAGCGACGAAGAGGGATTCTGAGTTCATCCGAAACGAAGAGGGATTCTGAGATGAAAAGGGTCTCTGCTCCTCTACACAATCCGTCCATCAAAGCAAACCACTATTTCTACATCCACCAACCGCTACCTGGCTTTAGTTGTTTCATATAGATACTTAGTGTCGAACAAAATATATTTGTCCGGATACTTAATTCCAAACATGTGAAATTTGTTCGGATACTCAGGTCTAAACCATAAAAAATCGGTTCCAATTATTTCATATGGATATTTAGTGCCAAATAAAATGTATTTGTTTGGATACTTAATTCCAAACATGTGAAATTTGTTCGGATACTTAGTGTCGAACACAAGAAAATTAGTTCCAATTGTTTTATATGGATACTTAGTGCCGAATAAAATATATTAGTTCGGATACATAATTCTAAACATGTGAAGTTCATTAAGATATTCAGTGCCGAATCAATTTGGAAAACCAACCTATGAAAAACAATGAACTAACATTAAAAACTTACTTTCTGTATAAAAAAATTTCCTGAAAACATCTTTTTTATGGTTCATTATTGATTTCAATATGAAATAGAATGATAGACTAAAGCAAATAGAGTTAGGTTAGGGTTCGGTTTGAAGATGCAAAGTGATAAAAGTAGGGCAGAGAAGAGAGAAAATGAATTTTAAAACTAATTAGTGTTTTTGGTTTGAGTTTTTTTGTTTTTCGTGTTTTTTTTATTTTTAATGAATATTTTAAAATTTTAAGCATTTTTTTTTTTAAAACTTTTTAAGGTGCATCTTACTTAGATGTGTCTAAAAAGTAAAATATTTATGAAAAAATTAATAAATATACAAAAATACAAAAAAACATATTGAATTTTTCGATTTTTTTATTTTTGGTATTTAGTGAATTTTTTAGAGATTTTTTTTTTTTACAAAAATTATACTTTTTAAGTGTATTTATGTTAAGTGTGTCTAAAAATTAAAAAAATTACTTAAAATATTAAAAAAAATCAGTAAAAATAAAAAATACAAAAAATAAGAAAGTTATTTCAAAAAGTGTTTTTAAAAAACTTAAACCAAACAAAGTGAATAATAAACGAGATATCTAAAATATTTTTATTTATAATTTTTTTTTTCAAAATTAAGTACTTTTTAATATTTTAAATAGGAACTGAATAATAATAAAAAAATATCATATGCTTTTTTTTTTGGGGTACAAATTTGGGTACAAATAGAAGCTCCCGTGAGAGTAGGGTTACTGATTTTAATGGTGAGTGTGGGCTGTTGAACACAGGTTCGAGAGAGAGAGAGAGATTGGATATTGAAAGATATGCCTCCACAATCATCGGGTAATGGTTCTACTTGATTTTCAATGGATTTCTTTCAAAGGATTTCTTAGGAGACATTTTAGGGGCATATACGTTGTTACTTCGGTCACTCTTCGTCTATTCTCCTTTTATTTCAATGTTCTTCTCATATTCTCATGTTCTAGTCATTTTGTTTTAAGCATTTATGTGTTCTATTTTCCAAATAAATTTTGTAGTTTGGAAACAAGATTAAATATTTTATATATACTTTTTTTTTTCATTGGTAATAAAATAAGTTTACAAACTGAAATTTTAATGGCATGAGTGTGGTTGGAAAAGAAAGAAATAAGGTATGCTTTGCTCCTCGCTGTGCTGTGTTAATGTGTTTGGCTTACATTTTAATTGTTCACTCCGAAGGTAATCCGGATCCTCGGTCGCGTTTTCCTGTAACGCTTCCTGCGGCGCCCTAAAACGACGCCGTTTTGGGGCCAAATTTCAATTAAAAATAAAATAAAATAAAATCGCAGAACTGTTGTCTCAGTTCATGGTTCTATCTTCCCCAACAGCTTCATCTTTCCCAACAGCTCCGACGACAACCCTAACCCTCCCCCTCCGGCGATCCTCTCCCAGCCACATCACCCCCTCCTTGCTTTTCTTCTTCCTCCTTTCTTTCTTCTAGATCTAGAAAAAAAAAAAAAAGAAAAAAAAAAAAGAGGGACAACAGTTCAATATTTAAGCCCATCAAGATTTTGTTGATCAACATCAATAAGGAAGAAGGATTATAAAATCAAAATCTGAGATATATATATATATATATATAAATGTTGAATATTTAAGCAATTTTTGTATATATATAAAATCAAACCCATCTGGATTTTTGTATATATATATATATATATCAGAAATCAAAATCTGATATATCAAAATTGTTCCCTTCTCTTCTTCTCTGATTTTTGTATATATATATATTACTTTGGTGATATATATTAACTTTTGTTTCCTTTTCAAGTTAACAAGATTGGATATAGATATAAAACAAGATTGGATCACCAGATATAAAACAAAATTTGAGATATATATGAAATCAAAATCTGGACAAAACTTTGCTTCTCTCTCTCTCTTTCTCTCTGTGTTGGTATTTTTTGGATCTATTCTTGAGTTTGGGTTGGGTTCAGGCAATTTCACGATTCAGATCATTCTGGGTTCAAGGCAATTTCAATTTTAAAAAAAAAAAAAAAACAGAGGAGAGAGAGAGGATACAGATTAAATGGGATCTACAAATAATACAAAAAACACCAAAAATTTAATTTAAAACAGAGAAAGAGAAAGAGGGATACAAAAAACATCACAAATTCAATTTAAAACAGAGAAACAGAAAGAGGGGAGATGATGGCCCTCGAACTTTCCTTTCGATTCTTCCCTCTCCATCAATTCATCTTCATCTTCGCAACAACTCTGGAAATCTTCTTTATCTTCTTCTAATTTCGTTTCTCTACCCGAATTCACGACAGACCCACAACCAAAATTTGTTTGCTTCTCCATTTTCACAAACTTTAAATAAATGAAGCTGTGATTAACATCAAAACCTCCTGCGATCCTTCTCCTCTCCTCTCCTCTCCTCTCCTCTTCTTCTTCCTCCTCCTCCCTTTCTCGGCCTTCCTTCTTCTCTTCTCTTCTGTCAACAGTTCTGCGTTTTTCTTTTTTTTTTTAATTGAAATTTGGCCCCAAAACGACGTCGTTTTGGGGCGCCGCATGAAAACGCGACCGAGGATCCGGATTCGAAGATCTATCTCCCCCTTTGGTTGTTATGATCTATTCCGGTATGAGTGTGTTTGTTTCCGAGGGATTATTGTATGGGATGGGGCTATTAGTTCATCCAGGTTAATAGCCTATTGTTTGGTTTAATGTTTTTTTTCCTCCAAATTAAGGTCAAGTTTGGCATGTGTCCAAAAAGTTAAAAAGTTATTTAAAAAGTTAAAAAGTTATCATTATTTATCAAAAATTAAAATGTACGGCTATACATCTCATAATTTTAATTTTTTCTTACACACTAATTTATACAATTTTTTAATATATATTTTTTCATAAAAAGTCAAAAAGTTAACCCAAACAATCATATTTTTTTTCTCAAGTTTTTAGTCTAAAAAGTAAAAAAATACACTTATTTAGGACATTCCAAACAACTCCTAATAGTCCTTCCGGACTATTAGTTCCTCGTATGCGGGATTATTGTATCATAGGGAAGAGAGCGGGATTATTTCCATGAGAATAGTACTTATGTGACTAATATGTAAAATGTTCATTTTACCTTCATGCTATTACTTAATAAACATTTGAAAATTATAAATTATGTTGAACATTTATAAATTATTTTTATAGTATAATCTTTTGTTGTAAAATTATTTTTCCTTGTGTTTTCATAGTATAAATTATTTTTCCGTGTGTTTGTTGTAAAATAATCTTTTGAACATTTATAAATTATTTTTTAGTATTAATTTAAAATTATATATTAAATAAAGATATAAATTAAAAAAATGGAAAAATTACCCATAAATCCTATTTTAGTAAATGTTACACTAATTGGTCCTGAATGTTTTTTATTAAACCATTTAGTCCTAAAAAACATCACCAACATCACTAAAAAACATCATAAAAAATCAACATCATAAAAACATCAATATCATCAACTACATCGTAAAACATTATTAGAATAACATCCTAAAACATCACAACATCATCAAAAACAATATCGTAACAAACATTCAAGACAAAATAACATATCAAATTCATTTAAACATAACCACCAAAAATCATTATTCTTCAATGAATCCATTTCCTTGTTACCACTATCATCCTTCGCATTTTCAAACACCCACGATGACAAAGAATGGGCAACATCATGAATGGGCAAGAAACATGAATTTAATTGGAGATGGGCAAGAAACATGAATTTAATCGCATTCAAAGAACATCATGAATGGGCAACATCATGGAGATGGGTAACCATGAACATAAAAACATCATGGTTTTTGGAGATGGGTTTCTTCAAGAATTCATGGTTCTTTGTTCATGAATGGGCAACATCGATGGAGATGGGTTTTTTATGTTTGATGAACAGCAAAGAATCAAGATCCACGATGATGTTCCTTTTAGAACAACAATTTTTTATTCAGGTTTGTTTGAATCAGGAAAGATGAACGACAATTCAATAATATTCGATGATGTTTGAAACACCCACGATTTTGTTTGAAATCGGATCGTAAACACCATTAAAGTGAGATTTAATTGTCTAGAAAATCGAGATCAATGTTTGATGTTGCCGATTTGATGAAAGTTTTTGTGAGATGTTGCCAAGTATGTCGAAGGAGAGTTTGCGGCAGCGATTTCAACTCCATGGTTTTTAGAGAGAGAGAATGAATCGAGTTGTTAGGGTTTGAAGAAAGGAGTGCTTGAGATTGAGACTCTGTGATCTGATTTTGGTGTTGCCGAAACTCTTCTTGCGTAGGGCTAAATACCGAGACGAAGAATAATGTTGAAGAAGATGTTGCCGATTTGACGATGTTGCTTGATGTACATGAATTTTTGATGTTTGAAACACCCACGATGATGTTCCCTTCTGGGTGGGTTTTTGATGTTTCAAACACCCACGATGACGAAGAATGGGCAACATCATGAATGGGCAAGAAACATGAATTTAATTGGAGATGGGCAAGAAACATGAATTTAATCGCATTCAGCAACATCATGAATGGGCAACATCATGGAGATGGGTAACCATGAACATAAAAACATCATGGTTTTTGGAGATGGGTTTCTTCGCAAATTCATGGTTGTTGTTCATGAATGGGCAACATCAGTGGAGATGGGTTTTTTTTATGTTTGATGAACAGCAATCAAGATCCACGATGATGTTCCCTTCATGAACAGCAATTTTTTATTCTGGGTTTGTTTGAATCTGGGAAAGATGAACAGCAATTCAATAATATTTAGTGATGTTTGAAACACCCACGATTTTGTTTGAAATCAGATCAGAAACACCATTAAAGTGAGATTTAATTGTCTAGAAAATCGAGATCAATGTTTGATGTTGCCGATTTGATGAAAGTTTTTTTTGTGAGATGTTTGAAGTAGGTTTAATTGCAGATTTATGGGTGTTTGATGTTTGAAACACCCACTATGATGTTGTCGATTTGATGATGTTGCTTGATCTATATTAATTTTTGTTGTTTGAAACACCCAAAATGTTTGATATTGTTTTGATGATAATGTTGTGATGTTTGACGTTATTTTTGATTATGATGTTTGATGTTTGATGAATAATTCTAATGTTTAATGGTTGTGTTTGATGTTTGATGAATAATGTTTGATGTATGATGAATAATCTTAATGTTTAATGGTTGACATTTGATGAATAATTCTGACGTTTGATAATGCTAGATGTTGGATGAATAATTCTAACGTTGATAATGTTCTCATCGAAATTATACGAACAATCCTGACGTTGGTAATGTTTGATGTTTGAAAAATAATTCTGACGTTGCTAATGTTTGATGTTCGATGAATAATGTTAGACATAAAAAGGCCTATAGTAAACTTTTAGAGAAATAGGACCTATTAGTCTAACAAAAAATATTCGGGACTAAATGGTTTAACCTTTCCAAATTTAGGATTTATTGGTGCTTTCCCCATTAAAAATTATGGCCTTATAATTTTTTAGTGTTGTTAAAAAATTAAATTTATATATTAAATAAAATTATTTTTTTAGTGTTGTTAATTTAAAATTATATATTAAATAAAAAATATAAATTATAAATTATAAATTATAAATTTAATTTAATTAATTAAATTAAATTTTAATTAATTATTTTTTTAGTGTTGTTAATTTTAATTAATTAAATTAAATTAAATTTAATTAATTATAAATTATGGTCTTATAAATTAAATTTTTTTAGTGTTGTTAAAAAATTAAATTTATATATTAAATAAAATTATTTTTTTAGTGTTGTTAATTTAAAATTATATATTAACTAAAAAATATAAATTATAAATTTAATTTAATTGAAAATAATACATTAAAAATTATGGCCTTATGAATTAAAAAATTTTAGTGTTCTTAAATTATAAATTATAAATTACAAATTTAAAATTATATATTAAATAAAAATTATAAATTACAAGGGTAAAATAGTTTTTTTTGAACATTTATCATTATCCAGTCTGTCCAACTAAATATTGGATTTACTAAAAATAGTCAAATTCAAACATCTAATCCCATGATTAAACAAATATAGGATACAAATCCAGTCCAACCAAATAGTCTTGGAACAATATATCTCACAACTAATAGTCCGATAGATTACAATCCTCTCTTATCCAGTCCATCCAAATAAACACACGAAATTTGAAATGTGGCCTTTTTAGGTATCAAGTGACACTTTATGTATAAATGTTATGATTTATTATAATGTTGATTATGAAATTATTTTGATTATGATTTGAAAGGTTTTTTTTAGTTATACCTTATGTAATATTGGGTTATGATTTTTGTTTTTTGTTTTTGTTATGACTGAAAATAATTTATTTACAACCACCAATATCATAAAATACATATGATACACACCAAAAAAAAAATGTATATAAAACATATTGCCCTAAAATATTTTGGTTAAGTCTTTAAGATTTGGAGTATAGAAAATGTAATTTGTTCTAAAATTAATGACAAAATAGTTACGGTGGGTAAAGTTTTTGATTTGACTGTTAATAAATTAGTTTTGGTTTAAGTTTCATTGTAGTTTTTATTATTTAATTTAAACAATTTGATTCTTACAATTTAATTTCAGTTTTAATTTGGTTTTTGGTTCAATATAAATGTCAAAATTGACGATTTTGGGACATTTATTAGACTCCTAAAGTAACATGTATATAAAATTAATAGAAATTTGACGAGAACCAAATTAAAATTAAATTTAAAAAGTAGAGATAAAATTAATTAAATTAAAATAATAGAAACAAAAATAAAATTTGAGTTAAATTATAGGGGTGAAAGTGTAATTTACACATGAAATAACTAAGGTGAGAGTGGAGTTACTGATTTTACTAATGGGTGTGGGCTGTTAGAGAGAGAGAGAGAGAGAGAGAGAGAGAGAGAGTGATTGGATCTTGAAAGACATGCCTCCTCAATCATTAGTAATGGTTCTACTTGATTTTCAATGGATTTCTTACGGGGAGTTTCTATTTACACACTAAAAATATCCTTTTTACACATCTCCTCCTTACATATTTTTTATACACCCCTTCATTAAGTGTGTGTGAAGAGGGAGTTTGGTGTGTGTGAATAGAAGCTCCCTTTCTTACGCCATGGCATTTGAAGAAAATTTTGAAAAGAAGAAGGAAAAATATAAAGAAAATGTGATTAAAATATTTTTATATTTCACTTAATTTTATAAATTTTTTTTTTCCTTTTTAAATTTTTCCTCAAAGACCCAAACCAAACACAGCGGCAGGGACATTTTAGGGGCATCTACGTTTTTACTTTGTTTCCTCGTCTATTCTCATTGTTTGATTCAGTGTTCTCACATTCTCATGTTCTTGTCATTTTGTATTAAGCAAATATGTGTTCTATTTTCCAAACAATTTCTATAGTTTGGAAACAAGATTAAATATTTTATATATACTTTTTTGTTTTTCATTTGTAATAAGATAGGTTTACAAACTGGAATTTTAATGGCATGAGTGGAGTCGAAAAGAAAGAATAAGGTATGCTTTGCTCCTCTTTGTGCTGTGTTAATGTGTATTTTACCTATTCAACAAATGTTGGTTTTTAAAATTGTACAGCCTCATTTGGGAAAAACTTATTTTAGCAATTTTTAAATTTTTTATAAAAAAAAATGTACAAAAAAATAGAGAAAAATTATGTGATAATTTATAGTAATTTTTAAATTTTTTGATTAAAAATAAAAATTCCCAAACAAAACTGTGACATTTTAATTGTTCACTCAGAAGCTACTTCTTTATTAGTATGACATATTTACTTAGGGCCTGTTTGGTAACGTTTACGTTTTCAGTTTATATTTACAAAAAATTTTATAAACTGGTTTTTGTTTATTTTTAGAAAAACATAAACTACAAACGCGTTTGGTAATTGACAAAATATTTAAAAAAATTTAAAAATATAAAAAAGAGTGAGAAATGGCAAGTGGTGGAAAGTGACGGCGGAAGACGGTGGTGGAAAGTGGTGAGGGTGGGTGGTGGGTAGCGGATGTTTGTGTTTGGGTGGGTGGGTGGGTGACGGTGGCGGGTGGTAGCGAGTGGGTGGTGATGGTGGTGGTGGTGGCGATGGGTGGTAGGTGGTGGTGGCAAGTGGATGGCGGATGGTGAATGGTGGGTGGGTGGTGGTGGCGAATAAGTGGCGGATGGTGGTAGCGGGTGGGTGGGTGGCGGATGGCAGGTGGGTGGTGGATGGCGAGTAGGTGGCGGGTGGTGATGGTGGGTGAGTGGGTGATGATGATGGGTGGTAGCAGTGGGTGGTGGTGTGGCGGTGGTGGGTAGGTGGTGGTGGCAAAGCGTGCAGATGGCGGGTGGTGGTGGTGGTGGCGGGTAGGTGGTGGTGGGTGGGTGGGTGGGTGGCGGTGTGGTGGTGGGTGGTAGTAGGTGGTGGTGATGATGGGTGGTAATGATGGTGGTGGGTGGCCGGGTGGTGGTGGTGGGTGGTGAGTAGTAGTGGTGGTTATGCTATGGTGGGTGGTGGGTGGTGGTAGTGGTGGCGGGCGGTGGATGATAGTGGCGGTGGATGGAAGGTGGGTGGTAGGTGGTGGTAGTGGTAGTGGCGTGGCAAGTGGTTGTGGCGGTAGCGCGTGGTAGGTGGTGGTGGGGAGTGGGTGGCAGGTGGGTGGTAGGTGGGTGGTGAGTGGTGGTGGCAGGTGGTGGTGGGGGGTGGGTGGTGGTGGCGGAAGACGGTGGTGAAAAATGGTGG
Source organism: Camellia lanceoleosa (assembly GCA_025200525.1). NCBI lineage: Eukaryota > Viridiplantae > Streptophyta > Magnoliopsida > Ericales > Theaceae > Camellia > Camellia lanceoleosa. Next base: position 104,880,424 of record CM045769.1, on the reverse strand, counting down.
CGGGTGGTGACTAGTGTTGGGTGGTAAGAAAAAAAAAAAAAACTCAAAATTTAAAACAGAAACACATTTTTTGAGTTTACATTTTTTGGCCAAATTTATTAACTGAGACCACTGATTTATAAATCAAAAATTTACCAAACAAGTTTTTATTTGAGTTTTTAAAATTTTTGTAAATATAAATAGAAAACTGAAAACGTAAGTATTACCAAATGATACCTTAATAATTCAACGAAACATTATTGTCATATGAAAATTAATTGATTTCCATTCACTTTTGGTTGTTATGATCTATTCCAGTATTGGAATTGAAATTGTGGCCCTTTTAGGTATGAAGGGAAATTCTATGTATAAATGTATTATTGTAGTGTTAGTTATGATTCATTGTAATGTTGATTATGAAATTATTTTGGTTATGATCTAAAAGATTTTTTTATTATACTTTATGAAGGGGTGTAAAAATGGCTCAAGTCCGTGGGTGGCTCGAAGCCCGTGGTATTGTCCTCCTTCTCTGTAGTTTCTTTGAAATGGATCTCAAAATTATCTTAAATGATTGTTTTCATAAGTCATCTATAAAATTAGCTTCAAAGTTATTGATCATCTCGTACACTAGACGTTAGTCAATTTCAAGGCTTTATGTATTTCTCATTCTTTTTATGTGTGGATAAATAAATTTACATATTCTCTTTGGCTAATATTATCATCATCAAACTTTTCTCTCAGGATGTTATTATCCATGGTGACAAGAGATTACCCTTGTACAGGTATTGTTCTCAGTTCTCTTTAGATGAATAACATGTTCATTCTCTTCTTTTTATTATGACTATTTCTCACATAGAGGTTCAAATTTGCAGTAGAGTTATCGATGCCCAATCGCCCATTGCAATTGTTATTCCCAGTGGAGGCTCTAGCTTTGGCATCAAATTGCGTGATGGTGACATTTCTTGGCTTGAATTTTTGGCAAAAGTCGAACATTTCAGGCAAGAACTCTTTTATATATGTTTGATTCTTATTCTCTAGTTTCTTATATGTTTTATTCGTTTTTGGCATTTATTCAATGAGGGAAGTTCTATATAGCTTATTCTCTATCCAGAAAAAGAAAAGAAAGTGTGTAAATTGGTTAAATCATTATATGGTTTAAAACAAGCGCCAAAACAATGGCATGAGAAATTTGATAAGGCAATGATGTCAAATGGATTTAAAATTAATAAGTGCGCAAATGTGTTTATATTAAAAACACAAACAAAGGTTATGTCATTGTATGTTTTTATGTGGATGATATGCTCATCATAGGTAGTAATAATGACATGATTAAAACTACCAAGAAAATGTTGAATAAACATTTTGACATGAAGGACATGGGCATTGCTGATGTAATTCTTGGTATGAAAATTACCAAAACATCAGAAGGATATGTTTTGTCACAATCTCATTACATTGAGAAAATACTTAACAAATTCAGCAAAGATGATAATCATCTTGCTATAACACCTGTGGATGTTAATTTGTTTCTTTCTAAGAATGTATAGGAAAGTATTTCTCAATTAGAGTGTGCCCAAATTATTGGAAGCTTAATATACTTGATAAACTACACTCGCCCAGATATAGCTTATGTAGTAAGTAAATTAAGTAGATATACGAGTAATTTGGGAGTAGAACACTGGAAAACAATTATAAGGGTTCTAAGATATCTCCGATTTACTCGTAACATTGGACTGAATTATACTAGATATCCAGCAGTACTTGAAGGTTACTGTGATGCAAACTGGATATCGGATACTAGAGACTCAAAATCCACCAGTGGGTATATCTTTACTCTTGGTGGGGTGGTTGTATCTTGGAAATCTTTTAAACAGATTTGCATTGCTAGGTTTACTATGGAATCAAAATTCATAGCTTTCGACAAAGCTAGGGAAGAGACATAATGGTTTCGTTACTTTTTTGAAGATATTTCAATGTGGCCAAAATCGATGCTTGCTACATGCATACATTGTGATAGTCAATCAACGATTGGTAGAGTACAGAGTCATGTATAATGGTAAGTCACGTGTCATTTGTCGCCGACATAACACTGTGAGACAGCTACTCTCTAATGGAATTATTTCCATTGAATATGTGAAGTCTAAAGACAACATAACGGATCCACTAACCAAAGGGTTAGCAAGAGAGTTAGTTGAGAACTCATCGAGTCAAATGAAACTTCAGCCTATCAAATAAGAGTTATCACAACGGCAACCCAACCTAATTAACTGGAGATCCCAAGATCTAGGTTCAAAGGGACATTCGAGTTATGTATGACTCAGAAGGATCACTAGGGAGTCAAACTCCTACCTATTTCTATGATGAAATAGTGATGTCTGCAGCGTTTTAGATTAAACAATACTTTTAATGATTCTTATATCTAGGTATACCTAGTGGAGTATGACAGGATACTTTTCATAAGAATCACTTATATAGATGTGAACTAGGCAGGTTCTATGAGATTTGTGAAAGGCTACTGTACGAGAAAGAAATAAACCTTCTCGTATAATCCTGTTGATCCAGTCCGCGCTTCTCCGTACGACGTCGCTCTACTCCCTGAAAATACAAACGTGAGCTAGCCGGCGGGTGTGTACCAGAAACCTCTCCGATGCCTAAATCAGCAAGCTAGACAAATAGAAAAAAAGCTTTGTATATTCGGGAATCAAAGTTGTGTTACCTCTCCATAGGTGATGTTTGTGAGCTTTTATAAGTTCCGTGTGGCACAATCTAAGTAGGACTCTTACTCCTTCATGTAGAGTCCTCCTAGGATTCAACTCCTGAAAGATAATGCTTATCCTTCAACACCCCCTTCACTGCTTAACCCAAGTGAGATGGTTTTAATACGGCCGGACTACCATATGACCGAAGTAAGCATGGTCATGCCGAGACCGAACTATCTTTAGTTCGGTTCTTTCTTCAATGCTCTTACTTCCGTTCCTTCTGCATAAACCGTGGTAAGTCTAAACCGAGCTAACCTTTAGCAAGGTTTTAGACCGAGCTAATCATACTGCGCCATAACCGGTATAAGTTCTAGTATGGTGACCGAGCTAACCTCTTTGGGACCGGAGTAACTTTAGGCCTCTTTCAGACCGGACTAACTTCTGGGCTTTGGGCCCGACCTAACTTCAAATGCCCCTTCAAGACCGGAGTAACTTTACGGCATATTACTCAGCACTTCGCATAGCAGCCCATAACGGCCCATTATCCAACTCGGCCCAATTTTCATATAAATTACCCTCTCAGCTACAACTCTCTAGAGCACTCATGAAAGACCAGGTTGTTCAGGGCCAAAATGAACACAATGGTGAGAACTAAACTGTGTCTGAGGATATACTGTATGAGTTCTATTGTCTTGGTTTACACAAACGGCTGAACAGTTCAAGACATCATGTTCACTGGTTAACTAGTAAATCCAATAGTGTCTCACAAGGGAAGGTTTAAAGCCAAAAGCTACCTATCCTTTGTAGAATATTTTCAATTTCTGTACTCTCTGTAAATTAGATCATGTTGTTGCATTTTCTCTTCGTCAAATTCCATTCATGTGGGGAATTGTTGGAAAATTGGTTTTATATATGCTTATTTTGGGCCATCTTTGAGCCCAAAATTGAACGGGTCCCAAACGTCTTTTGGGGTGGGTTTGAAGAGGTGACGTGTTCCTTGTCGCATAGCAAGTCACACGGTGAAGACGGTTTGTCAAAATCATTTATGAGTGAATGGGAAGTTGACATCATTTTTGGATTCATGAAATAAACAATTAAAGAAGTAAATGTGGATTTCTCTGAAATGGGTTGTCCCACATTGAAACTTTAAGAGAACTTTTCTGGGTATGTAAGCTCTTGGTGTACTAACTTGGGTTGGGCCTCCAGGAGCACCTCAAGTTTGTAGAAGGGAGGAGTTATAGACAAATGGAACCTTAGCCTAAACCATCACACACGCGTGCCGCCGCCGCCGTTCGTCCGGTCGTGCCGGCTGCAGGTGTGAGTTGTGGGTCGGGTCGGTTCTAACATTAATTTTTTGGATAAATTTTATTTGAATTTTTCCAAATTCTTATAGGAAATTAGGAGAATTTCAAATTGAAATTGAAATTTAAATTTTGTTTTCCAAAGAATGTACTTCTTCCAATACTAGATTAAACTGTTCCAATAGTTTAAAAAACTATTCCAGCATCGGATAGATTTTTCCAACAGTTTGAAAAACTATTCCAAGCAATGGACAGATTCAGTTTGTTCAAACAGATTCAAACTGTTTGACAGTTTGAGTTTCACACTTGTTCATTCAAAAATAGAACCTGTTCGGACAGCATTTTTTGCCTATAAATACCTATCATTTCCAGCAGTCTTTTGTGTCAAAAACTAGTCTGGAAAATTTATCTTTGGCTGTCCAATTTTGCTCTTTAGTTGCATTATTCTTCATAAAATTTTTAGGAAAAAAATAAAGAGAGTATAGAACACAGGTTTGGTTCGTCGAACAAATTGTTTGGAGTGCTGTTACAATTTGTGAAGATCATTGTATCCTGAGAGATAGACGCCACTTAACCGTAAGCACCGTAGCGGGGCGAATTTGTCTTAATGACAGAGTGTCACACACTCGACTTGATCTTTTATTTTTCATTCGGTTCGATAAAATAAATTTTGTAAGTTATTTGTTTTATTTATTTGATTTTGTTTCAATTTATTTATTATACACAGAAGATTGTTCTAACATGACTTTCTTATGAATGTCAATAATTCAAATATCGCAGAGTATCTTTCATGCATTGATGATTGCAATGCCAACAAATAGGGTAATGATGGGGAGTGGGCTGTCACTACGATGCTATTTTGGATGGACAACCACAGTGCACTATTTTTTGTACCTATCTTTTTGAAGAGGGATGTAAATTTGGATCAATCATCTTTTTGAAGAAGGATGTAAAGATGGATCAATCAACTTTCGGAATGGTTGCAAGTGAAACAAATAGCTTGCGATTTTTTGTACTCATATTTTTGTGACTTAGTAATTTGGACTAAGTTTTAGCATAATTTAGATGTGGCAGCTGTAATATCACTAATAATATATGTATGTTTGGGTTATGATGATGTAGACTATGATGATAAAGTTGTTACGTAATGAAGAGAAGTGCTGAAAATTAATGAAAATTGTTAGAATTGGTCTTCATTAGCTTGGCAATTCCTGGGAGACAATGCCATGTTTGGTTTGAATTTCTCAAACTATTTTTTGAATATATATATATTTTTTTGAAAAAATAGAAACTAGCTTGAGTGCTTTTGCTTTTGATTAATAAACTATTTATAAATTTATACAAAATTGATGAGTGCTTTGATTTTTTTCATTTTTAAATGTTAATTTTTTAGAAAATTTGTATGAAATAGATATGTATATATATAAATTTTCAATCGATTGAAATAAATTGCGTTGTAAATAATCTAGTAAGTGACTTGTGCCTACGTACTCCTTACAAAAAAATAGATATATATTACCAAATTAACACCAAATGAAAGAGGAAAAAGAGCAATTGGTATGTGTTTGGGACCAAGTTGGGTTGGGTTGTGAGGGTGGCATCTTGGGTTAATTTGGGAGCAGGGTGAATCGGGGAAGTCACACTTCGGCATGTTTTTTCAAATCGATTGGAAAATGTATTGCCTTTGTAGAAATGAATTGGCCAATTAATTGGTGTTTTCATTGTCTCGTAAGGAATCAATTTCAAAATCGATTAAGTAAAGGGTCCGCAATTGATTTTCCAATCAATTAAAAAATGCACTGCTTAGGAAGAAATCAATTGGCCAATCCATCGGACATAATCCATATGCACTGCCTTAGCAAAATGTATCGTTCACATCTCATAAACTGATGTTCAATACATTAATTAAACATCAAGCAAAATTTCATATTTCAAATATTAAGCTACTCATACTCATTGGCAATTTTCAAAAATTAATAAATCATAACAAAAATAATGGTAATATGCTATCATATTTGAAACAATAAACAACCTGGTGACCTAGTCAATTTTACCAAAATACCAACCTTCAGAATTTTGCTACACACAAGGCATATCATACTAAACTCCCAAATATAAGCAAAAAGAGTTAAAAACACTACGCCAAAAATCAGCATTGACGGTGGTTTTTTTAACGGCGGTAACGAAAACCGCCGTTAATACCGCCGTTAATGTAACATTAACGGCAGTTTCGTTACCGCCGTTAAAAAAACCGTCACTAAAAGTGTCTTTAACGACGGTAATGAAATCCACTTTTAACGGCGGTAACGAACCGTCGTTAATGCCCACTTTTAACGGCGGTAATAAAACCGCCGCTAATGCCCAACCATTACCGTCGTTAATGCCGGCGGTCTTTGCCGGCGGAGCTCCGGCGACACTCCGGCGAAACCATCTACAAAAAGTAAAAGAATGTTTAAATATTTATTTAGGTAATATATTTCATGAAAAGTTGCTGTGGCAAAGTGATTGGTGTGGGTGGATGAGAGGTCTTAGGTTCAAAACTTGTGGGGAGTGCAAGAAGAAAGAATTATTTTTTGAAAAATTTGAATCTATTTATGGCGGTAAAAAATCGCCGTTTTTGGTCCTATAAAACCGCCATTTTTTGTCGACTTTTAACGACGGTAATTTGCCTTTTTACGACGGTTTCATTTTTTCCGACACGCGCATAAACGGCGGTAACGAAACCGCCGTTAAAACCGCCGTTAAAGGCTTTAACGGCGGTTTTATAGCCTTTAACAACGGTAAAAAACTGCCGCTAAAGTCCAATTTTGACGTAGTGAAAGTTATAATTGGGACAACCACAAAACCCATTAACATACTCTAGTGCCAGTTTAGTCTATAGAAAAATATCACAAAAAGGTCAAGGGGTCAAGGCTCGTTACAAAACCCATTAAATCTTCATCATTGTGTGTGAGTTCATCTCCATCTTCGACATCTTCTTCTATTCTTGACTCTTCTTTTTCAAATTGTAATTAATAAGTGTATTTTCTGATTTAATTTTCTAACTCTACATATATTATTTTTTTGTTAAATTAGGCAGTAAAGGTTAAAAATTATTTAAAAAAATAACATAAATACATTGTCCACAAATGGTGTGAATCATGTGTATAATAAATAATAATATAAAATGGTGGGAATACTTTAATGAAGAGGAAAGATGTAAAAAAAATATAAATAATATCAAATATGCATAGACGTGGTGAGAAAAATGAGTGCTTTGAAATATCAATTATATTTATAATGAATAAAAATATTTAAAATGGTGAGAAGAGTATGGTAATTTGTAGTTTGTTTGGAATTAATGATATTCATTTTGCCCCCTCACATTAAACTAAGGGTGAATTAGTGAGAGGTCCTCATTTATGTTTGTGTAGGAGTTTAAGGATAACAAAATTTAGTTTAGAAAATTATCAATGAATTCTATTTTTGTTTTTAAAATTACTATTGAATCTTATCAAGTTTTAATATGGACAATTAAGTCCTATTTGTCATAAAAATATTGGGCAAATTACGACAACAGATCTTGTATAGTCTCTATAATTTCAATTGGCTCGATCTTGACTATGAATTTATAATTTTGTTTCAATTTGGTCTAATTAATCACAATTCTTAGCATTCTTTATGAAATATACACATAAATGACCTGTGTTTTGAGGGCATAATTATAACCTTACACAATTTAGTGTGTTATCCTAAACTAATTTTATGATTATTTTTCGTAAAAAAAACACTACTGCCATTATCAATAGGGCTGAATTTATACAAAATCTAAAATTAAGGGTTAAAATTAAACCCTTAATTAAACCCTTAAAATTAAACCAACTGAAAATATAGGAACTAAAATGGCACAAGTAACAAAATGTGGGAACCACTAGTATAATTTGTCCTAAAATGTTCTCAAAAGATTCATTCTTCCATAACAATATATCTTATTCTAATTTTATCCCTCATTTAATATGAGTGATAATTTTATAAATATTTTTAATCTAAATAAAATTATATTTTTTAATTGTAAAAATTACAATATTGTATTAAAAAAAATCAATAAATCGCAATAATTCTAAACCCCAAAACAATAATCTGACCAGTTGAATATGAAAAATTCTGATTATTTGGAATGATCTAAATAAGTATATTTTTTAACTTTTTACAAAAAAACGTGAAATATGGGTTGGGTTTAAAGTGATGTGGTAGAGAGATAATTTGATTTAAATAAGATGATGTAACTTAAATAGGATAGTGATTTTTTAACTTTTTGACTTTTTTAAACTATGCCAAGCTAGGCCACAAACTAATAAAAAAATGGTCCAAATGTTACAAATTTGCGAAAAAAGAAAATAAGTTGAAACTATGTTATTGATTGATTTTTTAAAACGGTTGTTGAAAAGATATGTTATGGAATAATGTAATGGAAAATATATGTAGATCTATTTAATAAAAATATGATATTTTTTTGTTTTTTTTTTAGGTACATCGGAAAATTATGATATTTTTTGTTCGGATTTTTTTTGTGTGTGTATTTTTAGAAAGGATGTAGCTTGATTCAAATTGTCATTTCAATTTGAAAGAGCGTTTGGTCTTTGTAGTCCCATTTTAGTATGAATTTTGATGATCTGAATCATTTACTTTTTAATATTTACTGAGTAGAACATTTATGCAAAAAATCACGATAATTGGATATCAGTAACTATATATTTGAAATATACTTTTAAAAAATAAGCGATAATTATAATTTCAAGAATAATTATTCATTTTTTGTAATATAAATTTGATTCAAACATACAGGGTGTGTTTGGTTTGTGTTTTGAGATAAATTTAAAAAAAAAAAAAAATTGGAGAGAAAGTTTAGAATTTTTTTTAATTTGTTTGGTTGTATATTTTGGAGTTTGAGAGTTTGAAATGATTCTGTAATGCACCAAATTTCTAGCTCAAATGATAAGACAACAATCATGGCTCTTTCAAGGAAAACCGAATATAAATCTCCTAACTTACATTACATGGTACAATAGTTTTTCATGCAACAATACATTAATCCAACAACATGTAAATAAACAAATAAATACCCTCAAGGGTTTACAAGTTTCCAAGGATTGAACCTGGTTACATAAAACGATTATTCAAACTCACACAAACATAACCCTTGGCTTACACACAGAGTCACAACAAAATGAGAGCATTGTACTCCCAAGACACATACTTTCACGCCCTTAGTTGGGTGAGATCACCACATCTTTTCCTGCATAAAAATCCCGTAGGATGAGCATAAAGACCAGTAGAAAATTCTTAACAAAGTATATACATTTTATACAAGTCTCAAAAGATGAAATGCACATGCTATGCCATGCTCTTTTTTAAGATAAATCACATTTTTATCTTTTGAAAACCATCATGTTCAATGATATTATGTAATTTCAATTGTTTAAAACTTAACAATTTATTTCAAGGGCGGTAAATACGACTCTGGCAATCCCTAGGTCGATATCTGGAAGTAGACTATACAAGTACTACCAAATTGTCATTTTTACCGGTATTAACCGGAAGGCTCGACACCTATCCATGCGGGTTTTCGATCTTTCACCTTGAACTCTTAGGCCAACTTATTCAATATCATCTACACCACCTATCAAGACTTACCAACGTATTTACCCAAAAACCATTTCATGAAAACTTATTTCTCAACATTCTTTTCTCAATACAAGTTTTCAAATCAACTTTCAAAGTTTAATGTAATCAAATGAATTATTATGCTAATAACAGAAGATTAATATAAATACTTTTATTCTAATTCATCATCCAAGGAATAACACAATTCCCTCTTCTCAAGTATCCTTAACAATTAGTCATTTCAAGACTATTTCAACGTTTTGAACAATAATTTCCAAAATGAACAACAATTCTCATATTTTCTGAAATTCATCATTTATATAAATATAAATAAGAAATTTTCTAAACATCCATTTATTTTGTCACCAAAACTATACAACTGAAATCTTTTGAAAGGAAACTTTCCAAAATCATCTTTTCTTCAATCAATGAAAATCAAAACTCATAAGATCATTTTAAAAGAACAAAAGACAAACACACTTTCAAAATCGCTCAACTTCTTGAATCAACAATCAATTTTCAAAGCTATCGAAAGATGATTTTGAAAATCATATAGATCTTGCAAATATATATGTATATATATATATATAATTCTAAGAAAATCCCTACCTCAAGTTTTGAAGAAGAAATGAGATGAAACCCCCAAAATCAATGGTGTCGAAACTCGATCTTCACCACACACAACGAAGCCCTCGAGAAGTTAACCAACTTTGATGACGAACTTATGGCAGAACTTTAATGGATCTTGAGAAATCAAGGTTTTGATCCAATTTGGCGTAGGGAAATATAGAGAGAAGGGAGAGGAAAGGGTTTTTAGAGAGAGAGATATACAAAAATGATCTGAAATATCAGATTCACGAATTGATATAACATGGTCCACTCGAGCATGGAAATCCCCGCTCAAGCGTCAAATAAACTTTCCTGGTAATTTTGCAGATAGGTTAAACTTCTGAAACTAAACATTCTCCGCTTGAGCGCATAAACGGCTGCTCGAGTGGACAAGCAACTTCTACTGCATTTTGCATTTTTGCTTCGGGGGTGTTGCCCTTCAACTCGCCAGTATTTGCCCTAGGACTGTAAGGTGCATCGCCTGGACCCCACGAGCTAACCAGGCAGCTCGATCCTCGACCTGTCCAGTCGAAGTGGCAAAACATGAAAGAATGATCGAAACTGGGATTGCTACAACCTTCCCCTCTTAAGAAATTTCGTCCCCGAAATTTCAAATCAAACTACCCAAACGAAAGGGTTTCTAGCGATCAAAGCCACGCTATTTCATTTTCAAATCACAATACTAACTCTCAACCAAATTCCATCATTTCCACCATGGTTATCTCATTAACAACAACTTTCCAAATACGCATAAACATAAAATTTCCTAAAAAGTAATGGCAACTCTCAACAACCTTATGCTTAAAACAACAATGCACATATCAACATGTGGTTAACAACTTTAAATACGTTTTCCCCAACACTAGGGAATATTACAAAGAAAAGCAACTTAAGCATTTCAAACAAATCCAGATATTTAAAGCGGACTTCCGCCTCCCGTTCCCATGTCGCTTCTTTAACCCCATGGTGTCTTCATAACACCTTTACCAGCGATATAGTTTTACCCCGTAGCACTTGCTCCCGGGTATCTAATATTTGAACCGGTCGTTCTTCGTAAGAGGCATCCTCATCTACCTTAAAGTCAACTTAATCAAGAACATGAGAAGGGTCGGGTTCATACTTCCTAAGCATAGATACATGAAATACGTTGTGACCTCTCGAAAGTTGTGGCAGTAAAGCTAACCGGTATGCCACTTTCCTAATTCGCTCTAAGATCTCAAAAAGCCCAACAAACCTTGGAGATAATTTACCACTCTTACCAAATCTCATCAAACCCCACCTTGGTGAGATTTTTAGAAACACATGGTCACCAATTTCAAAAGATAAAGGTTGTTTCCTCTTATCGGCATAACTTTTTTGTCAGCTTTGGGCCGTAGCTAACCTCTTCCGAATGAGAACAACTTTCTCGGTTGTCTTTTTAACAATTTTCGGACCCAGTAACGGTGCATCACCCATTTCGGCCCAACAAACTGGTGATCTACAAGGCCGGCCATACAAGGCCTCAAATGATGCCATCCTAATACTAGCTTGGTAACTATTGTTGTAAGCAAACTCAATCAATGGTAAGTGTCTTTCCCAAGACCCCTTAAAATCAAGGACACAAGCTTTAAGCATGTCCTCCAAAATCTGAATGGTACGTTCCGACTGTCCATTAGTTTGAGGATGATAAGCGGTGCTAAGAGTCAACTTAGTTCCCAACGCCTCTTGAAGGCTATGCCATAACCAGGCAATAAAACGAGGATTCCAATTCGGCACAATAAGCATAGGGACTCCATGAAGCCGAACTATCTCTCTAAGGTACAACTCTGCCAAGCGTTTAACTGAGTTGCTGGTGCACATCGGAATGAAATGGTAGACTTAGTCAACCTATCAACAATCACCCAAACGGCGTCATTGCCTCGTTGTGTTCTAGGAAGCCCAACTACAAAATCCATGGTAACATGCTCTCATTTTCACTCGGCTATCGGTAAGGGTTGTAAAAAACCCGCTGGTCTTTGGTGTTCGGCCTTCACTTGTTGACAAGTAAAGCACTTCGATACAAATAAAGCGACATCCCATTTCATACCCCTCCACCAAAACTGACGACTAAGATCATGATACATTTTAGTGCCTCCCGGGTGTACTGCAAGGCGTGAGTAATGGAACTCCCGAAGTACTTCTTCTCTACAAGATTCTGGTACAAACAAACGGTCTAGGTAATGTACACTCAGATCTGAGTGAACGTTCAAACCTTTCTCTTCCTTCCCATTAGAAATCTTAACACGGATTGATTCCACACCACGGTCTCCTCGTTGTGCCTCTATGACCTTACGGTCTCCTCGTTGTGCCTCTATGACCTTACTAACCAAGGTAGGTTGAGCATTCAAGTAAACAAGGTAGCTCTCTTTCCGGACTCACCCAAGTGCAAATCAAACTTGCCAATAACATCTAGCATATCCCATTCCTGAATGGCCACACTTGCCAAACTACTCACAGATTTTTGACTCAAAGCATCGGCCACCACATTGGCCTTCCCCAGATGATAATGTAACTTAAAGTCATAATTCTTCATAAATTTCGTCCACTTCCGTTGTCGTAAATTCAAGTCTTTTTGAGAAAACAAATACTTTAGACTCTTATGATCGGAGAAAACTTTAAACTTCTCACCATACAAGTAATGCCTCTAAATTTTTAAAGCAAAAATCACCGCTGCTAATTCTAGATCATGGGTGGGGTAATTTTTCTCATGTGTTTTCAATTGTTGTGAACCGTAGGCCGCAACTTTTCTCTCTTGCATCAAGACACAACCAAGTCCATCCCCGGACGCATCACAATAGACAGTGTAATTCAAACCCCTTTCTGGAATTATCAAAACCGGTGCGGTAGTCAATCTAGTCTTAAGCTCTTGGAATGACTTTTCACATGCCTCACTCCATACAAATTTGATACCTTTTTTAATCAACCTAGTCAAAGGTGCAGCTAGTCTAGAGAAGTCCCTTACAAAACGTCGATAATACCCTGCTAATTCCAAGAAACTCTGGATTTCAAAAACATTCTTAGGTTGTTCCCAATCCTGTACGACATCTATCTTTGAGGAGTTCACAGTCACTTCCTCCATAGACACTACATGCCCCAAAAACTTCACATCTGTTAACCAAAACTCGCATTTTTCAAATTTGGCATACAATTGGCGCTTACTAAGTAAACCCAGCACTACCCGCAAGTGAGTCTCGTGTTCCTCTCTAGACGTAAAAGTGTAATTTACACATTAAATAAATAAGGTGAGAGTAGGGTTTCTGATTTTACTGGTGGGTGTGGGCTCTTGAAGAGAGTGAGAGTGAGAGAGAGAGAGAGAGAGATTGGATCTTGAAAGACATGCCCCTCTCAATCATCAGGTAATGGTTATACTTGACTTTCAATGGATTTCTTAAGGGACATTTTAGGGGCATATACGTTTTTACTTCGGTTGTTGTTCGTCTATTCTCATTGTTTGATCATGTTCTCACGTTCTTGTCATTTTGTATTAAGCGTATATGTGTTCTATTTTCCAAATAATTTCTATAGTTTGGAAACAAGACTAAATATTTTATATATAATTTTTTTTTTGATTTGTAATAAAATAGGTTTACAAATTGGAATTTTAATGGCATGAGTGGAGTCGGAAAGAAAAATAAGGTGTGCTTCGCTCTCGCTGTGCTGTGTTAATGTGTATTTTACTTATTCAAAAAATACTGGTTTTTAAAATTGTGGTACACAGTGTTACCTTTCATTTTAATAGTTCACTCAGAAGCTACTTCTTTATTAGTATTTCATATTTACTTAATAATTCAATGAAACATTATTGTCATACGAAGATTAATTCTCCTTTTTATTGATTGTGTAAATTCTTGTAGAGGTTTGGTTTCCATTTCCCCCATTTTTGGTTGTTATGATCTATTCCAGTATGGGAATTGAAATTGTGGCCCTTTTAGGTATGAAGGGAAATTCTATGTATAAATGAATTATTGTGGTGGTAGTTATGACCCATTGGAGGTGTTTGGGAAGTGCTTTTTTTAGTCTTTTTGGGTTGAAATAACATTAAAAGACAAAATATGTTAAAATAGTCAATAAAATAAAATGTCACATCAAACTCATAATCATTTCACTTTTTTTCTCATAAACATCACATCAAACTATAAAAAAATCTATTTTCCCAAACACAAAAATTTTAATCTCTTAAAATAACCAAAAATTAAAATAGCCTACTAAAATAATAACTTCCCAAACACCTACATTGTAATGTTGATTATGAAATTATTTTGGTTATGATCTAAAAGATCTTTGGTTATACCTTATATAATATTTGGTTATGACTCATTATTATTTTTTAGTTATGACTGAAAATGATTTACTTATGATCACAAATATTGTTACTTGCATATTAGATTAGCACTTATGAAAATTAGTCTCCTTACCTTTGCAAAGCAGTAAAAATTTACCTCTTAATTCAGCCCCTAAGAAAATTGAACCCATAATAATTTACCTCTTAATTCAACTCCTAAGAAAATTGAACCCATAATCTTGCCTTAGAAGAGTCGTTGACTACTCGTTCTAGAGGCTCTCCTCACAACGTTCTGTATGAATAATACTATTCAAAAAGCACTATTTCAAGTATTTGTATTACGTTCGTAATAAATAAGTAAAGACATGCAAATAGAAATTTCGTATACAATTCATAGTCAAATGATAGGCCCTTTTAAATAGAAATGTATAAAATATCACCAAATTCATTAAAATTGTCTAATCCATCTCGATTTATATTGATTCATCCATTAATTATGGATTAAATTTTAAAATTTATAAGCACATAGGAGGGTCGGGTTATTACAGTTTGGGCAAGGGCTAAGCAAGTTGTAAGAGAGAGAATTGTAGAGAGAGATGATATTTTTTTGCTCCCAAAATATCACTCCTAAAATGTTTCTAACCATGAAAACAATAGAGAAGGTCCTCTATATATAGAAAATATGAGCCTCAGGTCGAAATATCTATATAGGGATAGGTGGAGCAATCTAGAAACAGTTGGCAACAGTTGGCATGAAAATATCTGATTTTTTACACCAGTGGCCGGCAGGCCACTAATGGTGGTCGATTGTCCACAATTTGTTGTCGGCAAACCATTAATGGCCGGCATATCACTAAGGGGGTCAAGGGGGTCAAACCACTCCAAAAGGCCAAAATTACCAGTGGTCGGCCGTCAAGAAGTGGTCGCCTACCGGCCACCAATGGGGGCTTGCCGTCTACAAAAAATCTGCTCTTCAAGCCCAACTTCAAAAGGACATATCTCTTTCATTCGGACTCCATTTCAGGTCATTATTTAGTCTAAATTGAAGCCCCGGAAGTCTACTTTCCAATGGAGGTGGCTTCACATCTAAATGCTAAGTGCGCAAAGAGATATACCTATTTTAGTGAAGGTTGCTCAGTTTTGCCCTAACGGATTGATGCCTAACTTTTCCCTCGACGAGTTCCCTCCACTCTTATTTTCTTCAACTCCAAACCTTTAATAAGATGTTGAAAAAAAATATCAAAGAGTTCACCTCTCTTCCATTTATTTTCACCTTGTCCTTGCTCGGTTTACCGAAAAATGCAACTTTTAAACGAAATGCGAGCCTCGGAACAGTATAGAAACATTTTCAAAAATATTTTGAAAGAGAGGGTTTCAAGGTCTAAAATTGTTTTGGCCAAAATAGTTTTGGTCCAAAATGGGGTGTAAGGTTGGGATTTAGTGCTTTTCTTGTTGAAGAAATCGAACATTTGCATAGCACAATTTTCATCATCGAGTGATCAATCAGTGGTGCCCAAGTCTTAAGGGCGGTAAAAATTGGGATGTCTACACTTGGGATTGGCACTTATAAGCTGGAAATGTGACATGGGCGCACTCTATATCTTCATGACGTACTTTATGCTCCGGAGATTCGACAAAACTTATTATCAGTTATTAGCATTATGTGTCTTGGTTTTAATTTTCAATTTAAGAGTGGACAAGTTAGCATTTTTTTGGATACAATTTATCATGATAGTGGTTTTATTTTAGATGGTTTTTTAGTTCTGGATGATAATAATTCTAGTTTGAATAATGCCAATGACTCTATTTCATATATTACGTCTAATTGTGATGTTGATAATGATTCTATTAAATGGCATGTCAGATTAGGCCACATTGTAATGGAAAAGATGCTCTTTTGGCTTTTCCAAATGGTTTTCTAGTTGCCTTGACATATGCAGACCAATAAATGTTAAGGCAAGAAATGGAGCTCCTTACTTTGGCCTATTTTGGCAACATGGTTTTTAGCCACTTTTTTGGGTTAGTAGTCAAAGCCAAAAGTTGGCTTTTTTTTCTTTTTTTTCATTTGGGAAGTTGGTTTGTAGCCAATGATGAAATTACAATTTTACCCCTTTTTGGTTAAAAAGTGTTATATAGGTGAAGTTGTAAATATTTTAAATAAATAGGGGTAATTTGGTCATTTTATTATGATTTGACATCATAAACAAACATTAATCAAAAAAGTCAAAAGTCACTTTTTACCAACTTCCCAAATCATTTGTCTAAAAAAGCCAAAAGCTTGGTTAAAAGCCAAAAAGTCACTTTTTACCATCTTCCCAAAACAACCCTTTCTCATGTTTATAGATGACTGTGCATGTGTTGGTTACGTCTATTTGATCTCTTATAAGTCGGAAGCATGGGATTGCTTTTGATGTTATGTTTTAGAGGTCGAGAATCAATTAAACAAAAGCATTAAGGCTTTAAGAACAGACCGAGGCCGCGAATATCTATTTGAGCTACTCAAAAAGATTTGTGAAAAGAAAGGAATAATTAGATAGTTGACAATTCCTGGCACTCCGTAACAAAATAGTGTAACTGGGAGAAGGAATCGAACACTGCTGAATATAGTTAGGTGGATGATGGTGCAAGCCAATCTTCCCATTTTCTATTGGGGAGATGCTTTGCTAATTGCTGCCTACATCCTTAATCGTGTGCCTTCTAAATCAGTACCTTTTATCACTTATGAATTATGACTAGCAAAAAGCCAAATTTGGACAATTTGCAGCCATGGGGTTCAGCAGAAGAAGCGAGTGTGGATCCATCCCTCATCGTCGTTTTAAGATTGAGAGGGAAGCGCTCATGATTGCTCCAAGTGACATTGCTAAGCTAAAAATAGTAAAAGAGGCTCTAGCATCTCTGACTGGTAATGAGTGGAAAGTTGCAATGCTTGATGAGATGAAGTCTATGAGAAAAAATCATCTGTGACTTAGTTGATCTGCCACTTGGGCGAAAGACCATTGGGAACAAATGGGTTCTCAAGATCAAACGCAAGGCAGATGGTTCCATAGAAAGGTATAAGGTTCACCTAGTGGCGAAAGGTTACACCCAATTGGAGGGTGTAGACTATGAAGAAACCTTTTCTCTAGTAGTAAGGTTTGCCTCTATTCGCCTTTTTCTGGCAATAGTAGCTCGGTTGGACCTTGAGCTATATCAGATGGATGTTAAAACTGTATTTCTCAATGGAGAACTAGATGAAGAAATCTATATGGATTAGCTAGAGGGCTTTATAGTGATATTAGATAGTAGTAAGGTTTGCCTCTATTAGCTAGAGGGCTTTAAAGCAATCATCTAGACAGTGATATTTGGGATTTCATCAGGCAATTATCACCAATGGGTTTACGATGATCGATGAAGATCACTGTGTGTATGTCAAACGATCCAAGAATAGTTTTTTGATTCTGCGATTATATGTTGATGATATACTAGTGGCCGAAAATAACAAGGAGATGATTGGCGCCACCAAAGGGTGGTTGTCCTTAACCTTCGAGATAAAGGACATGGGTGAAGCTAGTTATGTATTCGGGGTTAAGATCTTCAAAGATTGCCCAAGAGACTTCTTGGTTTGTCTCAAGAGACTTACATTAAGAATATCCTAGAGCAATTCCGAAAGCAAAGCTGGAAACCTATTGACACTCCTTTAGTTAAAGGTGAGAACCTAAGCCTTAATATGAGACCTAAGACTCCAGAAGGAAAAGAAATAATGGCCCAAGTACCCTATGCTAATGCAATAACAAGCCTGATGATGTGTACTCGGCCAGATATATGTTATGCAGTGGGATTATTAAGTCGTTACTAGTCCGATCCAAGACCTGCTCATTGGAATGTAGTCAAGAGGATATTGTGTTACCTCAAAGGGACTGCAGATTATATTCTTTGCTACCAGAATATGAATTTACACCTAGTTGGCTAAAGTGATACTGACTGGGGTGGTGAAATAGATGAGCGAAAGACCACATCTAGATATGATTTCCTACTCGATGGTGGAGCCATCACATGGAGCAGTAAGAAACAATCATGTATTTGCCTATCGACCATGAAGGTAAAGTTTGTGGCATGCTCAGCTGCCATCAGGAGGCTATTTGGTTACGAAGGTTCTTACAACATTTGGGAATAGTCTCAGAAACCATAGACCCTTTCACTATTCATTGTGACAGCATGGCTACACTCGCCTATGCCAAAGATCCTAAATATCATGGAAGAACCAAACATATAGACATAAAGTTTAACTTCATTAAAGAAATAGTGGCACAGAAGCAAGTTGTCATAAAACACATTTCTAATAGTCACATGGTTACGGACCCACTGACCAAACCCATTTCGAGAGATGCTCATTATACTCATGTTAGGACTTTGAGTTTATGTAGATAGTAGTGATGTTTGGGTGATTACTTATGTACTTTACAATGTTTGGGATATTATTTATGCAATCAATATTTATGCTTGTTCTATTCATTTTTATGTTTGGATGTGACTTGTGAAAAAGCACATACAGATTTGTTGATTGATGTCAATAGGCAAGATTGGCTCACTCACACGAGCAATCATTTTTGTCACTTGGATGGAGTGAGCAAAAATGAGACATGTGGTTGTTAGATCATAGCGGGAGTTGTTTCTAACTTAGATCATCCATAGCTAAAGTCACCTTGGTTGACCAAGATGAGGTCATGTTACTTGACCGACCATGGATAGAAATTTGTACTTTCCATGATGTGCCTATAGATGATGGACAGATGCGAGATCTCATTTTAGCGCTTGTATAGCAGCTAAATAATGAACTCGAGTTGGGCGCTTGAAAAACAACATGTGCGCTAGTTAGTGACTGAACTAAGATCTATACGGTGTTTGGAGGATGACATCACTCTCTAGAAGAGGAACTCCACAGTAGCATGTATTCATACTACATGTGCTTGGCGACTAGTTAGTGAGGTGAGAGAAAGGATCCCAATTTTTCCTCATCGTGTTAGTCTAAATGCGTCAAAAATATGCTTTAAATTTTGACATTTATACTATACCCTTAGCAACTTGCAGACTATGTCATAAAGTAAGAAGTCAATGTTAGTTACTTTGGTATGTTGTATGTGGTCATGTATGATTTGGCTTTGAGGAACATGTCTAGGAAAGCAATTAATTTCGAACTAAGTGACATGAGAGCAAAAGAAAGATTGTCTAGAATTACACCTCTGCTTTATATTCAATGTCGACAACTTACATTGCTCTATATGGGACGCAGATTGGGTGTGAATACTATGAGATACTTGATTGGAGCAGTAAAGTTTGCTCATTACTCCCCTAATCTGTGTCCCATATAGAGCAAACTATATGGGAGACTTGATTGGGTGTGAATACTATGACAACTTACATTGCTCAATGTCGACAAATAATCATTCCATTATATTTTATTCTAGTGAATCAAACACTACGTTAAAATGATCTGGCCCAAGACAAACAAATGTGTGAATCTTTTTTGCTAAAAATGCTCTCCATTATCCTACTCAAAGAGAGTTTTTAGTTATAGTTCCCTCGACTTTGTCCAGTTTGTTAGTTGTGAATAGTCAGGGAGACGAGGTTTTTAGGGAAAATTTTATTTATATTGTTTGCTCTTTTGGCTTCGGCCCTAGTTTTACCCCAAATAAAAAATTTAAAAAACTAGTGCTATAATGATACTTATTTACTCCCTCCATCTTAGTTTGATGCTTTTTCTTTTGACTTTGGGATATTTTAAAATATTGATCCTGAAAGGAGAGTTTTGACCGTACAAAATGGGGCCAAGTTGTCAATCGGATGGGCTGAGTTCGGCCCACTGCTTTGCGGTTAATTGGGCCAAACTGAAGGACTTTTTGAGTCTGCCCAATAGAGTTGATCGAGCTTTCTCTCCTTGGCCGAGATACTCGCCACCTGGACCAACTTAAACCCATCGGTCTATAGTAAACCGAGCAAGATTAGATCTTGGATGAAAGGCAAGGACATCGCTTGAATGTTTCCAACTGAGCTGATAGCTCGGTTGAGCTCTGGATGGCAGCGGGGCGCAGGTCTTATGGGTAATAATCACGGTCCTAACCAAGCTATTGCTAGCTTGGCCAAGAGTGTCTTGATTGAGTGCTTCTCGTGCCCTAACGGTTTGTGGAGGAGAAACAGTGACCTATCCAAGTTGGTGTTGTCCTTGACAATTACATACGTGTAAGAGAATAATGGAATAGAATGTTCTTACCCCAAGACAATGGGAATAATGCGCACTACATGAAGAAATGAGACGAGTTGTCTGTATAAAAGCACTGGACTTTAGTGTGTAAGGTATACAATCGGGGATACCTAAAAAATACTCTTTCATTCTCCCATATTCTCTGAGGGTGCTAACTAGACCGTCAGAGGGGTTTTCCAGCAAGACACCCGTTGATTAGCTCACCCTTGTTGCATTTGCAGGACAAACGATGTTGTTAAAGTGAACAGAACATGGAGGCAAGGAGTACGGAAGTGAAGATTATTTACTCCCCGTACAAGTCCTATTTAAAAAGTCACAGGAAAAAAAAAATGTTTAGTCTTTTAATTATCTCTCATAAAATGACTAAGGCCTCGTTTGGCAAGAGGCTATTTTAGCCAAAAAGTCAAAAAGTTACTAAAAAAGCCAAAAAGCCAACAACCCATACCAAAAAGTCAAAGATTCTCTTTTCTCTCTACTTTTTGCACATCTTTTCGTAAAAAGCCAAAAAGTCATTCCAAACATAATAATTTTTTTTACATCACATTTTAGCCAAATAGTCAAAAAGTTACTAAATTAACTATCTTAAAAATTAAAAACAAAATATCATTTTTGAAATAAATACTTTAAAATTTAAATTCTAATGTAACAATTGCATCTCTCTTAAAAAAGTTAGAACTCTCTTAAGAGACTAACAAAATGGAACCGATGGAGTCACTAAAAAATATAAAAGTTAAGAAGTCATAAAAAAATGTCAAAGTTTTCTTTCATTCTCTCTACTTTTTGCACTTCTTCTTCTTCTCCTTCTTTTTTTTTTTTTGGTCAAAATTCAAAAGGTCATTCCCAAACAATTCAATTTTTTTTTTCTTCGTATTTTAATTAAAAAATTCACTTTTTGTTAGAAATTGGGCGCCCATGTGGCATGACCCTTCGAACCGTTTGAACCTTATCCATGTAAGTTTGAATTTGAATTCAAAACTTATTTGGATAACCACTCAGGATATCTATATCTATCATATCAACTGATATGGATAGATAAGATATTATCCTATATATCTGATATGATATGGGATATGGGTGATAAGAAAAACAACGTATGTTTTATGTTTTTCCCATATACTGACTCTCTCCCACAAAACAACGATCAAGCCATTTTGTACTGTGACTTGTGTGGGTGATACTCATTTTGTAGTATCACTCCACTATTGGGTTGGTTGTTCACTTTTTGGAAGCACGTGATTTATCCACGAGATTCTTCACTTCAGACTCTGCTAAAAGGTATGACTATGAAATTTTTCATCCGCTGCATTTTACCTTGCTTTACACTTTCCAAACCAATCCTTAAACACATTTACAGAGTGTGTGTGAAACTCATATATAGATGTGTTATTTATATAGAGAGGAAGAGTGTGAAACTCATATGCAGATTTGTATAAGACTCTCACATTCACTCTTTCTATGAATATATATATATATATATATATTTTGTTGTGAAATATTTGGATAACCATCAAAAGAGATGTAATTGGAATTCTAATGAGTTTTTGGCCAAAGTAGAATTAGGGAAAAGTTCTACCATGTGGGATGTGTGGTATGCCATGTGATAAACCACATGGTGTGATGAATAGTGGTGTATAGTGAAGGTTTTATCACATATAAATAGGTTTGTTTGCATGGTAATGAATATAGGGAAAAATTGGGTATTATATGTATGATTCTTTATTTCCTCTTTCATGGTGGCTCTTTCTTCTTTATCTTTTTTGGTTTTATAATACGTTATCAGCATGAGATTCTAACCAAACGAGAAGGAAGAGTAGAATCACATACAAATAAGGCTGGTGTAGTTTTTCTACAAAGTGGTTGAGGTAAGTATATATAAATTCTGAATAAATATTTTATAAGAGCAGTTCATGATAAGGCTAATTCTATATTTTTCTTAATATATTCACGTAATATTGAATATATTATTTTTGGTGAGTTGAGTGTACAAATATGTCAAATCTTTCAAAATTAGAACTCAAAGATCTTCATATTTCGAAAAAAATTATTTATCTTGGATACTTGATGTTGAGATCCACCTTGAGGCAATGGATCTTGAAGATACCATTAAAAATGAAAATGAAGCATCCCTAAAGGATCACACAAAGACAATGATATTCATTTGCCAACATCACCAAGAAGAATTAAAATTGAATACCCCACAGTAACAAATTCACTATTTTTGTTTAATAATTTGAAGGAGAAATACGAGTACCAGAAGACCATGAACCTCCAAAAAAGCTCCCTATAATTGATTGCACCTGAAGTTACAAAATTATGAATCAGTTAGTGAGTACAATCTCTAGAATATATGTTGAAATATTCACGCTGATAATATGCTCTTGTAGTAGCAATATAAAGAACGTCGATCTACAAAGTACTCTAAACAAATTTCATGTCTTCTTGTAATTGAACAAAGTAAGCAACTTTTATTGAAAAATCATCAATCCCTCCTCACTAACTCTGTTCCATTCCCTAAAGTGAATAAGGTTGCATTTCATGGTCGTAGAGTTTTGGACATGGCTGAGGTAAAATTGTAGAATTCGAAGGGAACATGTTGAGAAACATTTGAGCAAAAATATCATGCCATTCCACCTGAAGTGGAATAATCTTGAGATGTCACAGAAAAAAAGGGAAAAGTTTACATAATAGAATCTCCCTAAAATGATATATATGTATGTTTGCATGTATTCATGTTGCATATGCATGGCGCATATTGCATGGCAAATAAATCTATTAGAAAATAGAGTGATTGTTGTTCATAAATAATTATTGTTCATCTTTTTTCACGCCGAAAGTTCATTATTCATCATTGTGCATTCATTTAACAATTTTTGCAAAATACTATTCACCAATAGTATTTGATATTGAAAAATGTTTGGGGGCCCTAATTTTTGTGGCTCAAATGGCTCAAAATTGCCAAAACAACGTCGTTTTGACAATTTTGATGTTGTTTTGTACTCAAAACGACGTCGTTTTGGCAAATTCGAGCCATTTGAGCCACAAAAATTAGGGCCCTCTACCATTGCTATTTAATATTATAATCTTTTCCACTTGGAACGCTTGCCTTCTAGATAACAAGCCTCAATAAAAGGAAAAAAAAAAAAGAAGAAGATTATTGGTAATGAAAATATTTACACTGATTTCTTAATATTAAATTTGTTTTAGTTATATTTTTGAAATTTATATTTTCCTGTTTGATCATGTTTTGGAAATGATAATTAACTATCTATATGCACAGATTGTATTGATGTATTGACTAATTCTAAAGTGTTAAGTAAAATATTAATTTAATAGGCAGTATAAGGACACCCATAATTCTTTGTAATGAAAAACATTTGACGATGACAAAAGCTAATGTAAAATCTCAGGTTCTACAAACTTGATTGAAAGCTCTGGAAGAGCCAATATTATGATTGTCAAATATAATCAAATTTGATATTGATGAACTATATTCTATGAGATCCAGAAGACGTCTATTAAGTTTTAAAGATATATGTTATATTGGTTATTGAAACAATAAATAAAGGTATAGAAGAATATCTATATATTACTTCTACTGATGTTGCTTGATATTCATATGAGTTGTATTATACAGTAATAAAAGCAGTTGAATCAAATGTTGAGATACACCAGAAGTGCTTGAACTTAATGCACCAAAAGTGTTATAATCCAAAGGGCATTCATGATCTATAAGGATATATTGAATTTTTAAAAAATCAAATAGGACATTCATTAAAGAACCAGAAGATTCTTTTACCTAGAGATTATCCATCAAGTGATTATCCATGCTCTGTCTGTTCACTGAGAAAATTAATTATTAGACTATCACATTCATATCAAAATGGATAATTCGTTATTTCATGATTTTGATAGATATATTAACTAGCTAGTCTCATTCGTAACACAACTTTTAATGATTTTGCATACATGTTGGTATTGATGTCAAGCGTCTTACTGCCCATGTTCATACTCAAAATGATATAGTTTAATATTTAATTAAATGGTTTTTGTTGATTGCTCAACCTTTACTTATGAAAAATAAATTACTTGTTATGGGGTTATGTAATGCCCAAACTTTCAGGCCATTAATAAATCAACTCAACCTCAAATTTAAAATTCTAACTAATTAATAACCTTAAAAATACAAAATTATCTCCAAAATAATTACACAAAATTCTCCAAAATATAACTTATACAAATCTCTAAAGACAATATATAGTGGTGAACCTAAAAAACTCTTAACTCAATAATCCTTTAAATTCTTCAACTCCAACTGCCTCTAAATTTGCTCCACAACTAAACAATAAATTAATTCAGAAAGTATACAATACGACAGGAGTAACAAAGCTCGAAGAATGAATAATTTCACAGGGATCCAATAATTACACAAACAATTCAATTCGAGATACCAAACAATTTACTAAATTGCACAAACAAGTCAACTCGACAAATGATAATTCATCCAGGACCAAATACCTGGTCCTACTCAGTACATGACCAGTGACCACCTCAACCCCCTCACCCAAGCACAATGGCTTATCCAGGCTATTGGTACAGAGCATATTGGCAAAGTCCACTTGTAGCTAGACTTTTCATACTCGTTTCGGAAGACGACAAGCCTTACAATATCGGACTCCTGCGATTTTGAATCTGATCTCACAAGTGCAATGTGAAATAGATAAACACCAAAGAGTCCAAATCCGGCAAATCTTTTAAAAAATCAATTTTGAATCAAATTGCCAAAAATGAACTGCTTTGCCAGATACAGAGTCCCCACCTAAATATTTTGGAAAAATTTAGGGAACCCATGACTCGTGCCAAATGCCACGTGTCTATCATTACCAAGATTGTCTTAGCTTGGGAACTTAGGTACGAGAGAGGAAGGTCATGAATTGAGCACCCCCACTCGCCCGATCAAAGATCGGCCTCTACTAATCATGATGTGAATCTTATTTACATTATATGCTCTTGTTTCAATTATTAGGCTAGCATTACTATGTGATGCGCGCACACACAAGTATAGACTAATTTGCAAAAATTAGAACACTTGATTTCATGTTTGTTTTGAAAATTGTTTTGAATATGTACCACTTGAAAAAGTGATCGCATATGAACAATACTCAAATTATTCTAATTCAAGCAATTAGCCTTCATCCACAGGCATTTCAAACATTTTATCATTTAAGCAATTAGCCTCATGGCAAGCATGCTAGACATGGCAACAATCACATTCATGCAATATGCTAAAGTACAAAAGAGCTCACCTAGAACACTTGATTTCATGTTTGTTTTGAAAATTGTTTTGAATATGTACCACTTGAAAAAGTGATCGCATATGAACAATACTCAAATTATTCTAATTCAAGCAATTAGCCTTCATCCACAGGCATTTCAAACATTTTATCATTTAAGCAATTAGCCTCATGGCAAGCATGCTAGACATGGCAACAATCACATTCATGCAATATGCTAAAGTACAAAAGAGCTCACCTAGTACTCCAAGCCAAAAGATGAAAGAGTTAGGAAAAATGAGTGATCCTAACTATGCAATGTGACTAATGCAACGCATGCGATATGAAATCTAAATAGGCTCGGTTACTTAACATAATATGTGAATTAATTTGATAAGATGAGGTCTAAGCACGTATTCAAAGAAGTGTTAAACTAACAATGCAAGTTAGCATAATGAATCGAGCCTTGATGCATGCAAGACAAGTGAATGCAAGGCATGAGAGATGCTAACCAAAATATGATGCCCTAAACTAACCAACATAAGCTAGTAAATAAAAGGGAGAAAGACAAGGGGTTAGAAGACATACACATTATTACAAGTTTGCGCCCTTACGCAGGAGGGTCCGAATAAACTAACTATCTAAGCTAATTACTACGAATTAACAAACTATTACAAAACGAAAAAAATAAATTAGCTAAGCTACTTAACTAATCATTACAACAACAAATTAATTAACTATTCTAGCTAATTGACTATTTACAACACTTTACAAAATTAACTAGCTACAACTAATTAATTACAACAAATATCTAAGCTAAGTAATTAGATTAAATAGCCCTGGGAAGCGAGGAGTGCTCATGCATGTGGGTAGATTTCCACCCGAAAAAACCACTGTTTTGCTGCCAAGAACCCTGTATTGCACAGTTAGAACACTTGCACTATTTTTCACCTCAAAACCAACTCTGTTCCCTTTCAAAAAGCCACTTTTGGTTTTTGCAAATGTGGCCGACAGGCCAAAAGTGCTGGCTTGCCGTCCACAAAAGATGGTCTGCCATCCATAAATAGTGGCCTGCTGGCCACTGATGCTTGGTTCTTCCCATTGCAACAGAGAGCAAACAAAGCACAACCAAGGTATTCTTAAGGATTGTTTGTACAACTTACCCCTCCTTATCATCAAATAGCCCAAAGGAGTAGTAAATTCGATTCATAAGCCATCAATCAATGCAATTTTTTTGCATGATGGCCTATGAACCAAAGTGTGCAAGTTCAATAAATGCAACAAATAAAGACACCAACCTCCTCCCTATCATGGATTGATCAAGAGAAGTGGTTGACCTTGGAAACTTGAACCATTTCATCACTAGCAAGTATGAAATGCCTCAAGTTCCCTTGTGTTCAATTAACGTCCGATTGAACACCAATTGATTATTATCTTACATCACTTTTAGTCCTCATTTTATTACTCCATTTTATTTACCAACCATTCCTTAGTCAATTAAGTCCAAAAGTGAGCTTTAAGTCCTCTAATGGAAAGGAGTACCAAACCAAGAGTTGTTTTAGACATGAGAGAAGTGTCATGCCGTTGGTAATGAACCCCCAAAGGGATTAAACCATTAAGCATATGACCTCAATCTCAAGCTTTAAAAGAGCAACTAGTTTGAACAAACTTTCAAAGCAAATCAAAAGCCAAGAAAGGAGGAAGGTTGCAGAAGTGATTAGGGGTGAAAACAAGTATGGAAAGCCATAAACAAATGGTATCAACTCAAATAGGTTGGTAGCTAAGGCCTAAACCACCAACCTAATAGGACTATTACACTACAAGCATGCAATACAAAGCTCAAATGCAATGAACCACTAAAAACAGTCCTAAAATAGTGCTAAAGCAGTCCTAAAACATGCTGGAATTAAGAAAAAAATAATTAGAACAATAAGCTAAAACATGGAGCTATGTAAGCTAGTAAACAAAGCATAAAGAGGGGAGGCTACCCCCTCCATTTTTGGATTTCAAAACAACATTTTAGTCACTGAAAAAGCTATGAAATTTAGTGTTTAAAAGCTCAAAAAAAGATAGTGTAAAGGTGGGAAACACAAGGGTAAAGGCTAGAGAAGCAAGGTAGAAAGAAAGGTGAACCACCCCTCCACCCTTTAAGGCCTTAAATCACAAGTTTCAGCCCAAAATTACAGAGTTTATACAGTCCAAAAATAGCAGAAAAATAGTAGGGAAAATAGCAGACAAAGCAAGGAAATAAATCAAGCTTTATACCTCTTGAAGAGAAGAACACTTCTAAGTAACAATTCAACACATACACACCCTCAAGAGCTCAAAGTAGGCTCAAAAGTACCTCAGCTCAAAGATGGAAAGGTTTGGTTTAGAGTGTATAGGCAAAGGTTCAATAACTAGCAAGAGAGAGAGAGAGAGAGAGAGAGAGAGAGAGAGAGAGAGAGAGAGAGAGGGAATTGTTTGGTCCAAAATTTTCTAACCATGAAAGCAAGAGGGGAGATCCTCTATATATAGACAAACATCAAACTCCCTCAGAAATATCAATACATACACGTGTAAGCAAGTGCATGCATCAGTGACAACAGCTGGCATAGCTGGCAAAAAATATCTGCAAAACACACTTGTAGCCGGTAGGCCACTAATTCTGGTCAGCAGGGCACATAAGTGGCCGGCAGCCAATAGCCGTGGCTGGCAGGTCCCAAGGTTTTTCAAGATTGAAGAACTAGGGTTGTGGTCCAATATTGGGCAAGAAATGTACAGGGTTTGAAGGCTCAAAGTTGTGGCATTCTGCTGAGGACTCTGAGCACTTGACAAGCATACACACATTCATCATTGGTTGTGCAAGTGGTGGTGTCCAAGTCGTAAGGGTGGTAAAAAATGGGGTGTCTATAGTTGTCCCTTTTTGACAGAACTCGAAGTCATGAAATGACGTGAGTGAATGTCAAAGCTCGAAGATGACCCATTTTGACAAGGCCGTAAGACTGGGACAAGCAATCAATACATAAATTAAATGGTTGTGTCTGCAGGCTACCTACGTATCCCTTTGAATGGAATCAAACCAGCGTAGTTCTAGGGCAAGATGCAAATGATATGCACGGCGTATTGTAATAAGTGTGTGTGGGTGTGTGTATGTCTTCCAATCCCACGTCTTTCTTCCCTTTTATTTACCCGCTTATGATGGTAGACTAGGGCATATTTAAATTAGTATACCTTATGCTATGCATGCATGCATCCACATATTTGTCTTACATGCATCGGGCTCGGTACATCATGCTAACTGTATTTGTATTTCAATTCCAAATTGAGTACCTATTAGTTGTAGCATCTCATATGCCATTCCTTAGGATAGCCGAGCCTATTGTAGTTGCATCTTGCATGTGTTGCATTAGCCATCTTAACATGAACTAGGATCATGCATATGATTACTAACTAGCTTCTGTTTTGGCTTGAAGTACTCGGTAAGCATTTATGCTTTAGCATACCGCATGCGTGTGAGTGTTGCCATAATAGCATGATTACCATGAGGCTAGCTGCTTATGTGATATAACTGCTTGAATGCCTGTGGATGGAGGTTGAATTACCTAAATTGGGATAATGCATTAAAACTGTGAGTTTTAAGCCCACTAGATAGTGGCAAAGCCATCTTTTCTAAAGCCCACTTAAGGGTGGCAAAACCTACATTTTAGCCTACTCGTAAGTAGCAAATCACTTTCAAAACAAACATGAAATGTTTTGTTCCAATTTGGGCGATTTGGTCTATACTTGTTTGCTATGCGCATAACATAGTAATTCTAGGCTAATAATCGGAATAAGGACATGTAATGTTTTCAAAACAAGATATCATGGTGAGTAGAGGCCGATCTTCGGATCGGGCGAGAGGGGGTGCTCATAGTTGACCTTCCCCAATTGTACCCAAGCTCCCGAGCTGAGGCAACTTTGGTGATTACGGACACGTGGCCTTTGGCACCGAGTCAGGGTTTCCTAAATTTCCCCATAAAAAATATTTAGGTGGCGACTTTGTATCTGGCAAAGCAGTCCATGTTTGGTACTTCTTTTCTAAAAATCTATTTTCTCAAAACGATTTGCCGGATTTGGACTCTTTGGTTCAAGATTAAGAACCGTGACACAAATCGAGTCCGAACTGTAGGGTAAGGCCTTCACGCGGGGCGCGTCCACAGTTTCTGGTGAGTCTGCTGGGGATTATTAGAGAGCTTAACTCAAACTCGTGATATCCTGTTTTGATTTCACTTATGTGTCTCTTTTTGCATTGCATGTGCATTGGTGCGCCTAGGACACCGTGTTTGCCATCTGCCATTCCTGAACGGTTTGCCGGAGGCTTGACTTTGTCAAAGCATGCCATAAGGTTGACCGGTTGTGGGCTCTGATAGTATGGGAACACAAACCCTGGTTTTACCGGGGCACCCTTTTCGACCATTCGACCTAGTGCATAACGAGATCCATAGTGACTATTCCAAACTAGGACAGGTTGCTTACCCGATGTTAGGTTGTTTGAAAACTGCTGCGTGTATAGTGAAACCCTAGCTTCTGACAAAAATAGGACAGGGAAACTCTACCCTAACATAGGGGTGTTTTGGCTCTCTTTTACTTGCTATGTTTTTTTAGAGTGTATCTATGTAGGGAACACACATATCAGTTCGCAAGTTTGAGTGTCAGGTCTGCGGGCATCAGTGTTTTTGAGAATCAGTTATCTGCAGGTATCAGATTCAGACTTAGGGGCAACGATTTGGAAATAGTGATCAGTGATTAAGGAACAGTACATTCAGCTTGTTGGCAATTTGTTGTGATACCCAGCTGTGTGTTGTGTTTATTTTACGTTGTTACGCTGTCCAATTGTCTGTTTATTTATACGCTTTATTTACCTTTTTACTAGGTAGTCGAGCACAATTGCTTCTGACCCAGTAGATATTCCCCAAGCACTCTGGACTAGAGGTCGTCGACTCTATCGATCTGAGGATCTGGTAGACGGATAACTAGTGTACCACTCTCTACCCCCGGTTACTAGACGGAGGATAGCTAGGTAGAGGACATCAGTTCAGCAGTCAGTACAGAGGGCTTTGTCTACCCCACCTGTGTACAGTAGGGATCAGGATTCTGCTTCTCCCACAGAAAGGGAACATATACCGATAATTCAGTCAGAGCAGAACAGTATGGCCAGTTTAGAGGAGATGGTGCGCCAGCTCCAAGAGAGTATGAAAATGATGCAGCAGGATGCTGTCCGACAGGCAGAGTTCGCCAAGCAGCAGGCCACGGTTATGAATGAACAAGCAGAGTTAATCGTGAGGTTACAGCAGCAAACCGGAGCATCTGCTTCGCAGCAAGCTCCTCCCCCGCCAGGAATTCTAACCCCCGGGGAGACAGCTAATGTTCAGAATGATACGGACATTCCTACAGGACCACCTCCACCCCCGATCCTATCCCAAATCCAACCCCAGTTATCCAAAACACCCACCAACCTACCGGACTCTCCCTTTGAGTTTGAGACAGACCCTACAGCATTGAAGTTGAGCAAGCTCGAAAAGCTATTCAAGAGATCCCAAGGAGTCAAGACCATCCCTGACATCGAAGATGGATATACTGACGCAGCTGTAACGCTGCCTGATAAATTCAAAATGCCGCACATTGATCGATTTGATGGGTCCGGGGACCCCATGGTGCACCTGAGACTGTTTTCAGATATCTTAAGGCTAATGGGCCTCAGTAGACTTCAGAAGCTGTCTCTGTTCAGCCGAACCCTGTCGGGTGTGGCGGCCATATGGTATGCTATGGTATGCCAAATTAGAAGATGATGTCAAGAGAAACTAGGACGAGATGGCCGAGGCCTTCATTACGCAATACTCATACAATACACAAATCGAGATTACAACCCGTGATCTTGAGACAACAAGGCAAGAGCCTAAAGAGAGTTTCTCAGAATTCGTGACCAAATGGAGGGCCAAGGCTTCGATGATGACCTTAAGGCCTACATACAAAGACTAGATTTGGATGATTGTGCGCAATCTTCAGTCGAAGTTGATGCAAAAGATGATTGTACTCCCCTTCCCTACCTTTTCTGATCTACATGAAATGGGGGTGCAGATTGAGGATGCCTTGAAGCAAGGCTTAATTGATAATGACTGGGAGCAACCCCCAAGAAATTTCAACCGCAACACTAATGCAGGCCCGAGCGGCACTACAACTACAAGAGCCTCCGAAGTGAGCATGGTCACCACCAACCCCCTTTCAAGAACTATGGCGGCTGCGCTATTCTCCGGCGCATCCTGAAGCCATACCCAAATAGCCAAATACCCACCCAAAAACACAAGAACCTTCGCTCCACTGTATATGCCCCTATCCAAAGCTCTGGGGGTTTTAATCAGAAAAGGGCATTTGAAGCCCTTAGAACTGCGGCCCTTACCAGAAAGACTTCTCTCTACCTACAACCTAGCCAAATATTGTGCATTTCACAAACAGCACGGTCATGACACCGATCTGTGCTTCCGATTATGTCATGAGATTCAAGATCTCATCGATAACGGGGTGATTCTACCTCCCGAGAAACCTAATGTTACAATAAACCCTCTCCCTACACATAACCAAGCTCCACCGCCCAAAAGGATCGACTTCATCCAAACTGGGGTCGTGCCTTACGATCCTAGCATCTATATCACTCCTTCCCACCTGCCTAAGCCAGAGGTATTCCTTCCCGACTGCACCGACTTGTGCATGATGGACATCTCCATAACCCAACCTAAGCCAACAGTGGTGACTATCGAGAACAGGAGAGAGGAGATCCCAAAGGAGAAGAGGGTTGTTGAGTCAGAGTCTGCAGAATCTGGGAGTTGTGTTGAGAAGACATATAGTCCGGGTGACTCCGTTTTATCAATAGGCTAGGATGGGCCAGATGTGGAATTGCCAACAGGGGGAGAGCTGTGTGTGATCCAAGGGGATAGTCTAGGACAGGGAACAGATGATTTAACGGCTGTGGAAGAGGACCTTGCCAATCTCCAGTTTTACAATGACCAAGATCCAGGGGACGTAGCAGTCAACTGGTTTGATTATGAGGAATTGGCAGAGGCTACTGGGTGGTTGGATGATCAACTGGATGTGGTGGAAGAGTTCCAACCAGGACAAGGTCCGGCAGGGGCACGAATGTCGGTGACAGTCGAGAGAGTCGGAGAACAGAATACATCGCTGGAGAATGCCAGTGTCAAGAATTTCGCTTAGGATTGGAGCATTTTGAATACGGGAATTATTGAGCAGCCAGCTGTGTTGATATGGTTGAAACAGAAAAGATTTGAAGATTCCGAGAGAATCAGAAAGACAAAGGCCCATGTGGGGACTGAAACTGCTGTGTGCATAGGAATAGAGAATGCTGCGAGCATAGGAATGGAAGGTACCGCGAGTATGAGAACAGTCATACCAGAGTCGGACAAGTGTCTGTCGGTTGCTGATGGAATGTGGTGGGAAGATGAGGATTTATGTCTTGCCCATACGGACGAAGATTGGGGGAACAACCAACCCGATAACACTTGGTACCTTGGAGAAGTCGACCATATGACACGGAGCGGGCGGTACTTCAAACCCCCACACCTAGATCAACCAGAGGCTTCTGGAAAGGATAGGGAGGCTGAGAAGCAAAAAGAGAAACAACTTGAAAAGGAGGCTGTGCTCAAACAGTTAAAAAAGATACAAGCAGACATCTCCATCTAGGGACTGCTTATGGCATCACGAGTGCACAGACAGGCTGTCTTGTTAGCCATGGACAAGGCTAAGCTTTCGATAGAAACCACGCCAGAACAGTTGGTAGGATTAGTCTTTCCGGGAGGAGCTACCCCGATGCTGACTTTTTCCAACAAGGAATTGCCATATGAGGGGGCGAACCATAATAAGCCACTCTACATCTCCGTGGAATGTAGGAATAAATGGATACCGGTGGTTCTTGTTGATACTGGATCTGCCATCAACGTCTGCCCGACAAGGACGGCGTATGCGATCGGTTTGAAAACCACGGACTTTGTACCAACAGCTCAGGTGATTCGGGCATACGACAACATAAGTAGAGAGGTCATGGGGACGGTGAAACTTCAGACTAAAGTTGGGCTGGGACAGCATGAGATAGATTTCCATATTTTAGAGGTTCCTGCAACTTTCAACCTGCTTTTGGGGAGGCCGTGGCTGCACCAGGTAAAGGCAGTGTCGTCCACTTTGCATCAAATGGTGAAATACCCCTATAGGAAGGGAGTAGCCATTGTTTTTGGGAATTCATTGATTCATCCACCACCGGAGGTATCTACGCCTGTTCTAGAAATTGAGCACGGTATGGAAGATGTGTTTATATCGGGTTTTACCCTGGCTGAGGCTCAGGTTGTACAAAACATCATGGCTGCTAACGAGCGGATATATGTCAGTGCTCAAGCAGTGTATCTCATGAACAAGCTCCAATACATCCTCGGGATGGGATTAGGAAAGAGCGGCCGGAAGGGCGTCGTAGCATTGGCCGAAGTGCCACATAACCCTCATACCTTTGGCTTGGGTTATGTACCCACCAAGGAGGATTGGGTAAGGAAAGGAAAGGAAATGGCTGGAAGAGCCAGAGTGAAACAGATGGGGAAGCCTTTTGAGTTGATGCACCGGCCCATCCAGGGTACCCTAAACGGACGCTTCGTCCGGGAGGGAGAGGATTTTCCATTCTGTGGTTTTCTGGAGCCGTGGCTGAACGCGGAGGGGAAGCGCATACCGGGGTTTGAGATTTTCTTTGACCTACAGTTACCTGGGGATGATGTTGTCGAAGAGCAGACAAACCTGATAGTTGAGGTTGAGCAGAACAGGAAAATGGAGTCTGAGGACACCGAACTTGAAATGGGGGTAGCACTGGCATATCTACTTTCAGATCCTCCGATCGAGCAGAAGTGCTTGGGGAATGACTTCTCGGTGTCCATGATCGGGAATGAAACAGCTGCGGGCCTACCATCAACTATTTTGGATGCATCCATCGCACCCTCTCTCGTTTGGCAATATGAAGAGGGATTTTTGTCGAACAGCACCAGGTCAGGTAGTGAGCCGGAATCTGATTCCATCGAGTCTTGTGAGTCGGAATCAGGTTCCAGCTCAACTGAGTCTGAGTTCGGTATTCCTGGGGGTGATAACCCGGATGCCACAGTCCTGTCCAGGTCGTCTTTTTCTTTCTCCTTTAAGTCTGTTATAACAGAAGAATCGGACGGTTTGGAAGTACTTAATGAGAATGATATGGATGTGGTTTCTGAGTACTTTCCTATGCCTTTGATATATTGCTTAAACTAGGACTTTCAAAATTTTGACGAAAACGACGAGGAAGAAATTCCTCCGATTTTGTAACGATTAATTAATCAAGAGCAGGAAAGATTTGTTAAACCTTTAGTTGATGAAATCACTACTGTGAATATTGGTACTGAGAAGGACCCGCGGCTAGTCCAGATCGGGTCCACGTTGTCTTCGGAGGAACGCGAGCGCTTAGTCGCTTTATTAAAAGATTTCAAAGATGTTTTCGCGTGGTCCTACGAAGACATGCCTGGAATCGATGTTGAGATTGTACAGCACCGGATCCCTCTTGACCCCGAGGCCCGACCTGTCAAACAGAAACTCAGAAGGATTCGTCCAGACTGGGCCATCAAGATTAAAGAAGAGGTCACCAAGTAAATCGATGCAGGCTTCCTGCTGGTATCTGAATACCCAACTTGGTTGGCCAACATTGTTCCAGTGCCGAAGAAAGATGGTAGAATTCGAGTATGCGTGGATTTCAGGGATTTGAACAGAGCTAGTCCAAAGAACGACTTCCCCTTGTCACATATTGATGAGTTGGTGGATTTCACGGCAGGGCATGCTTTGCTTTCGTTTATGGATGGCTTCTTAGGCTACAATCAGATAGTGATGGCAGCCGAAGACCGGGAGAAGACTGCTTTCACCACCCCGTGGGGGACATATTGCTACAGAGTGATGCCATTTGGGTTGGAGAACGCTGGTGCTACATATCAACGGGCCGCGACCACGATATTGCATGACATGATCCACAAAGAAGTGGAGGTGTACGTGGACGACGTGATTGTCAAGTCCAAAGAAAGAGAAGGCCACTACACCGCCTTGCAAAAGTTCTTCCAAAGGATTAGAGAATTCCGGCTGCGGCTGAATCCTTAGAAGTGTACGTTCGATGTTATAGCGGGAAAAATGCTAGGGTTTCTGATTACACAAAGGGGCATCGAAGTCGACCCTTCCAAAATCAAGGCCATCTTAGAAATGCCACCACCAATGACTGAAAAGGAGGTGCGAGGCTTTCTGGGTAAAGTGCAATTCATAAGACGGTTTATCTCAAAATTAACCCTGACTTGTGAACCACTTTTTGGTCTCCTGAAGAAAGGAAAGAAATTCCAATGGGACGGCCGATGCCAAGCTGCTTTTGAACAGATCAAGAAATACTTACAGAACCGACCCGTGTTGTCACCTCCAGAACCGGGAAGACCGTTGATATTGTACCTTTCAGTAACTGAGACTACAATGGGCTGCATGCTCGCACAAGAATCGGAGGATAAGGTGGAGATGGCCGTCTACTATCTGAGCAAGAAGATGCTGGATTATGAGACCCGTTACACTCCACTGGAGAAGGCTTGTTTGGCTTTGGTATGGGCTACCAGGGAGTTGCGGCACTACCTGTTAGCTCACTTCGTAATGTTGGTTTCACGACTCGACCCCATCAAATATCTTTTCGAGAAATCGGCACTTACGGGTAGGCTAGCTCGTTGGTTGCTGTTGCTCTCCGAATTCGATCAGAAATATGTGACACGCAAGTCAGTAAATGGGAGGGCGGTAGCAGAGTTCCTTGCCGACCACTCGGTTGAAGGGGATGAAGCAGTCGAGTACCTATTCCCAGATGAAGCCATTTTATATGTTGAAGATGAAACTTGGACGATGTACTTTAACGGAGCGTCAAACCAATACGGGTATGGGATAGGAGTGTTGCTGATAGCACCCGACAATTCCCGTATCCCTCTAGCATTTAAGCTCCGGTTCAAAGTCTTGAACAACGAGGCAGAATATGAGGCATGCATCGCTGGTCTAGAAGCAGCCCTAGAATTAGGGGCAAAACGGTTGGACGTCATTGGGGATTCGAACCTTGTTGTGTCTCAAGCAAAAGGAGACTGGAAAGTCAAGGAAGAAAAGATGATAATTTACCACCAGACCTTGGATTTGTTAATTCCTCGGTTTGAGAAACCAAATTTCACTCATCTAGTAAGAGAGAACAATAGGTTCGTAGATTCACTAGCAACTCTATCTTCCATGATAGACATCCCGTCTGGAGTCCGGATGCGTCCAGTCATCATTGATCAGAAGTTTGTGCCAGCATATGAATCAATCGCCGCCATAGATGAGGTTCAGGATGAAAACCCCTGGTATTACGACATTTGGAACTTCTTGGAGAAGGAAATGTATCCACCAGGGGCAAATGCCAAGGATAAAAGGGCAATTAGAAGAATGGCTGTTCAGTTCTTCATCTGTGGGGGTAAGCTGTATGAGAGAGGTCATCTGGGAATGTATAAGCTATGTGTAGAAGCTGAGGAATCAAAGCGCCTGATGGAGGCCATCCACGGAGGAGAATGTGGGGCACATATGAATGGGGTAATGCTAGCGCGGAAGATCCTCAGACAGGGTTACTACTGGTCCACCATGGAGTAGGATTGTATTGGCTTTGTTCGGCGATGCCACAAATGCCAGATCCATGCAAATTGCATGAACATTCCATTGTCGAAGCTGTACAATATGACTTCGCCATGGCCATTTTCAGTTTGGGGAATCAATGTGATCGGGGCTGTTATTCCGAAGGGGTCGAATGGGCATGAGTTCATCCTGGTCGCGATAGATTACTTTACAAAGTGGGTCGAGGCCCAATCTTATGCGGTGTTGAAGGCTTCACATGTTCCGAAGTTCATCAGAAACAACATCATCTGCCGCTATGGGGTCCCAAACGAGATTATTTCAGACAATGGTTCCCACTTCAAGAAGGAGGTGACTGATTTGTTAAAAAAATACAATATGGCTTTTCATAAGTCATCCACATACCGGCCGCAGACCAACAGAGCAGTTGAGGCCGCCAACAAGAACATCAAACACATACTGCAGAAGATGGTGGAAACCTACCGGGACTGGCTAGATAAGTTGCCGTTTGCTCTGTGGGGCTACCGGACTTCAATTAGAACTTCTACTGGGGCGACTCCGTATTCATTAGTCTATGGGATGGAGGCCGTTCTACCTATCGAAATTGAGGTTCCATCATTGCGAGTATTGGCTGAGTGTCAAATAGCCGAAGCAGATTGGCAGCAGAGCAGATTCGAGGAACTCATGCTCTTTGATGAGAGAAGACTGAAAGCATTGTACCATGTTCAAGGTTATCAGCGCAGAATTGCCCGGGCTTTCAACAAGTAGGTTAAGTCTAGGAATTTGAATGAAGGAGATTTGGTGCTCAAGGATAACCGAGCTCCCATTCATGACCCAAGGGGTGTAGACACCCCATTTTTGACCGACCTTAAGACTCAGACGTCATCAATTGAGCGCTTGGTGATGTTGCATATTGTGCTCGTTCTGAGGTTGCGGAGTCCCGGCTATGAGCCTTGCCTCCGGACTTCCGGACTCTTTTGTGCTTTGCCTCGGTTTGCGAATCAGGCTTCGTTTTCTCTGTTTACTCTTCCCAAAGGGAGGAAGAGGTCTAGTAGATCATCTCTCAGTGGCCGTAGGCTACGTTTCGTGGTCGTAGGCCATTTTTCCCATTTTGGAGCCCAGTTCTCGGTTTTCGGAGCCGTCAGGCCGTGTGCCTCGATTCGGGACTGGCTAACCATCTCCGATTGCCCCGGTTTTTGGCATGCATCCTATTTACTCCCTTTCGAGGGACATTGGGGTCCGAGAGACCAACTTCGTGGTCGAACACCACTCCCGTTGCCTAACAGCCCACTTTCGGGGCCCCGAACTGCGTGTTTTGGCTCCCGAACCTTCATTCTACATTTTTGGGCTCCGACCCGAACTTGAGATAGTCATATTTTGAGGTACTTTTCATGTTTTATTAAGGATCTTTTGTTGTTTGACATCTCCATATACCACTTGCTTCTTTACCCCTCGTTTTTTCCCTTTTCTTGCACGGTATTTTAGGCGTACTTGTGGGCTCTGTTGGACTTGGTCGTAAACTAAAAAGTATCTCATTTTAAGCCCCTCTTCAACTTTTTTGAAGGGCTCTCGGCCATTTGAGACCCGCAGCTATCACTTACCCGTTTAGCTCACCTTTTGGCCATTTTGGGGGGAAATTTGAATTTCATTTCCCCCCCCCATTTTTCCCCCTCTTTTCTACACGTTTTTTGCCTATATATACAGCATCTCAGGTCTGTAAAAAGGGTTAGAACATTTTGTTTGGAGCTCCTATATTATATCTCTCTCTCTCTCTATAATTCCAAGCTTCAAAATCCTTAAGTTCCTACACCCATTTACACTACAACCCATAGCATCACTCCTCCTTACTCCATTCCAGAAGATTGAGGGTCATTTACAGAGTCTAGGAGCTCTTGTTCTTGGTCTAAAGGTTGTTAAAGTTTGGTTCTACAAGGGTAAGTCCCATTTTCCCTTTTTCTTGCATTTTTTTGTTCCATTTCTTAGGCCTATTTGCTTATTGTTTCAAGCTCCGACCAAAAATGAAAAGGTCATTTTTTTGAGCTATATTCCATGTTTCATTAAGAGTTCATTACAGTTTGAAGCTTCATTTTGGCACTTTCTTCATTACCCCTCTTTATGCCACTATTTTGCATAGAATTTCTAGCCTATGAGTGATCTGTTTTCGAGCATAATGTAAACTGTAAGTGGGCCTATTTTGAGCCCCTCTTCAACATTAAAGAAGGTCTCAACCCTGTTTAGGCCCCCTATCTTGCACTTGCTTCACAATTCCTCCAATTTACCGTAAATTTGCATGATTTGTTTGGCCTACATGTAGTCTGTTTTGGAGCATGTCATGAACTGTGAGTAGGCTTATCTTGTGTCCCTCTACAACATTGTAGAAGGGATCAACATTTTTGGGGGTCTCCATGTTATACTTGTCATTATACCCCTCTTTGACCCCCATTTTTGCATGCTTTTTTAAGCTTATCTAGATTCTGTTTTCGGCCATCTTCAGAGCTGGAAAGAGTCATATTTTGATCTTCTTGACATATTTCATTAAGGGTCTTTGCTGTTTTGATGAATGTTTGGGGTACCTCATGTTATAGCCTTATGTATCCTAGTTCTTGCATGACATTTTTAGCATGTTTTTATACTGATTTGGGGGATGTCATCTACTGTAAATGTTCATATTTTTAGTCCCTCATCAGTGTTGTAGAAGGGTATTTTTCCATTTGGGCATCGCATGTATCACTTGCTTCAATACCCCACTTGCGGAGCCATTTTTGCATACTTGCCTAATCCTATGTGTGCTTGCTGTTTAGCCCTTTTTATGACTGAAAAATGCTTTTTTTTGGGCTGTCTTGCTACTGTATTTTCATTCCATGTCCATATTGTGCATGCATTGCATGGCTATAGGCCATTTCGGGCGCCTAATATCGCATTTCGGGATCATTCTATGCTTCGGGTGCACTTTGGCCATGTTTCGGGACTGTTTTCCCCCACATTTCAGTGCTGAAATTCTATTTGCATGTTTACATATCATATTCCATGCCATTTCATGCTTTAGGACCATTGCCTCGGTTTGCGTGCCTGTGTGCACGCATTTCGAGGCACTTCATTTTCATCTCACGGCCTCTTATGTGAGTGTGGCTGAGGCTCTCTCATGTTAGTATAAGTCCAATTTGCATTTGGAGTGCCATTTTATGCTTTAGTACCATTGCCTCGGTTTGCGTGCCCGTGTGCACGCATTTCGAGGCATCTCATTTTTCATCTCTTGGCCTCTTATGCGAGTGTGGCTGAGGCTTACTCATGTTAGTGTAAGTCCATTTTGCATTTTGTATGCCATTTTAGTCTCATTGCATCGTGTATGCCATTGCCTCGGTTTGCGTGCCCGTGTGCACGCATTTCGAGGCATCTCATTTTTCATCTCTCGGCCTCTTATGCGAGTGTGGCTGAGGCTCACTCATGTTAGTGTAAGTCCATTTTGCATTTTGTATGCCATTTTAGTCTCATTGCATCGTGTATGCCATTGCCTCGGTTTGCGTGCCCGTGTGCACGCATTTCGAGACATCTCATTTTTCATCTCTCGGCCTCTTATGTGAGTGTGGCTGAGGCTCTCTCATGTTGGTGTAAGCCCATATTGCATCGCATATCTCATTTTAGTCCTGTTGCATTCCGTATGCCATCTTCTCGGTTTGTGTGCCCGTGGGCACGCATTTCGAGACATCTCATTTTAGTCTCATTGTATATCACATTTCAGGCCGTTTCATGCCTTTATGTCATTGTCTCGATTTGCGTGCCCGTGTGCACGCATTTCGAGGCACTTCTTTTTTTTATTATCCGATGGCCTCCTTTGTGAGTGTGGTTGAGGCTCTCTCATGTTGGTGTAGGCCCATTACTGCATTGCGTATGTCATTTCATCCGTAGCATTGTGTATGCTTGGTTGTGTGTTATCTCGTTTAGCGTGTATGCCATTCCATGACATTGTGTATGTTAGGATTGCATATTAGCTACATTTTATGCATATCATGCATATTGCATTGTGTTCGGAATAGGAGTTAGCCCGAGCACGGGAAACGAGGCACGTTCCGTACCCCGAGTGACGGAACCGGTCTCAATTCCTAAGTCACCGACACTCTGGATTACCCATGATGGAGTTAGGTTTTGTTGTAGCATTCATCTGCATTCATCCTATATTGAGTTGTGCAATCTGACTCCTCGGCCATCATGCATCGAGATGCGTGATTGGTGGCACGAGGATCGAGGCATGCATATATTTGTGAAATACATTGCTATGCCCTTTTCCTGCTCTCTGTTACAGCAAAATCAAGAATCAGCAGTCTTTCGAGGCTTGGCACGCATTTCGAGGAACATTGCAAACAGAGGCTAATTGGGGCATCCCAGTGGATTTCCGAAAAGGCAGCCTAGCATACATCATTCAGTGAAATAAGGCGTACCGGCTTGCATGCCGATTCTGATTTTCTTAGTTAATTTGTTAATTAATTAGGAATCAGATATTATTGAGTATATTTGAATTTGTATTATTCTTTCATTTCAGACTGTATATTTATTCGGACCCTCTGTGCGAGGGCAAAATTGTAATAAGTGTGGGTGAGTGTGATGTATGTCTTCCAACTCCACGTCTTTCTCCCCTTTTATTTACCCGCTTATGATGGTTAGATATAGGGCATGTTTCAATTAGCATATAGTATGATAGCATGTTTGCATCATTCATCTGTTTTGCAAGCACCGGGCTCGGCGCATCATACAAACTGC
Source organism: Camellia lanceoleosa (assembly GCA_025200525.1). Classification (NCBI taxonomy): domain Eukaryota; kingdom Viridiplantae; phylum Streptophyta; class Magnoliopsida; order Ericales; family Theaceae; genus Camellia; species Camellia lanceoleosa. The sequence goes on along the minus strand of CM045769.1, from coordinate 104,837,945 downwards.
ATTTGTATTTCAATTCCGAATTGAGTACGTGATAATTGTAGCATTTCATATGCCATGTTTAGAATAGCCGAGCCTGCTATAGTTTGCATCTTTGCATGTGTTGCATTAGGCATTTCTGTATATTTAGGATCATGCACGATTTCTAATCGGTTTTCTGTTTTGGCTTGGAGTACTCGGTGAGTTTTATGCTTTAGCATCCTTGCATGCGTGTGAGTGCTACCATAAATAGCATGCTTACCATGAGGCTAAATGCTTACGTGATATAACTGCCTTGAATGCCTGTGGGTGGAGGTTGAGTTATCTGAATTGGGACAATTCATCAAATGTTTGTTTTAAGCCCACTAGATGGTGGCAAAATCACGTTTTTCTAAGCCCACCCGAGGGTGACAAATCCACGTCTTAGCCTACATGCGGGTAGCATCATCAAACCATTTTCGAAAACAAACATGAAGTGTTTTGTTCCAATTCAGGCAACCCAGTCTATACTTGTATGCTGTGTGCATCACATAGTAACCTAGGCTAATAATCGGAATAAGAACACACAATGTTTTCAAAATAAGATATCATGGTTAGTAGAGGCCGGTCTTTGGTCAGGCGGGGGGTGCTCACAGTGACCTTCCAATACCCAAGTTCCCGAGCCGAGGCAACTTTGGTGATGACGGACAGGTGGCCTTTGGCACCGAGTCAGGGTTTCCTAAATTTCCCATTAAAAAACATTTAGGTAGCGACTCTGTATCTGGCAAAGCAGTCCATGTTTGGCACTTCTTTCAAAAAATCTGTTTTCAAAACGATTTGCCGGATTTGGACTCTTTTGTTCAAGATTAAGAACCGTGACATTTTGAGTCCTTCGAACTGTAGTGACCCAATATCGAACCGTAACGGAGGGGACTCACACTCCTCGCCCAGGATGCGTTCGGGGACGTCTACAAGGGGCAAGTTCAGACCCAATTGGACTGGTCCCTACATCATTAAGTCTATTTGCTCAGGTGGAGCTGTTGTTCTGATGGACCTAGATGGCCTAGAGTTCTCCCAACCGATCAACATGGACAAGTTGAAGAAATATTACCCTTGAGAGGCTCGCTAGGCCGAAAACCCGAAAGGGCGACCTCGGCAAAAGTTAGAGCATAGAAAATTAGAAAATATAAAAACTGAGCTCGCAAGGTTGAAAACCCGCAAAGGGCGGCTTTGGCAAAAGTTAGAGCGCAAAAGGAGAGTGAAAATACTCGAGTGAACCCAAGCCTGAACTACGTAAGGCTTGATTCCCATCTTTGGGATACGTAGGCAGCTTCATCTTGAAGTTCAGTCATAAACTTTTCCCCGATCAACTTTGTCCATATTGATCGTCTTGGGCCATCTTTGTCTATTTAGCATCCAAGAGCTTAGTTGTGATCTCCGGTGCAGTGCTTAGCAGACTAGGGGTAACTTTCCAGTTGCTGGGATCCGGGGTTTGTGCATCTTAGTGATAGATCTCAGGCGTGTCCAGTTCTGATCCATATCGAAAATAGTTTTGAAAAGTTTTGATAAAAGGTGACTTTGTTCAAATTAATCTTTTTATAGCTAAGACTATTTCTGGACCAAAATGGGAAATTTTCAGTACCACAACCTTTAAGTTCATTGATTTCAGTACAGAGTTCTCCTGCTCTTGTATACAAGTTGAAGTTGCTTTTTATTACATTCGTAAGGAGAACTTGAAAGTACTAATAAAGCAATAAATCCGGGGCATAGTCAAGTCGGATATGTACTGCCTCCCAGTAGCCAGTCAAGCCTCTGGTGCCAAGCTGGGCCCGATCTGTGCCTCCTCATTAAGCCAATCTATGCACTCATCAGACAAAGTGCAACTGAAAGTAGGAGCGGGGGCCAGGAGTTCTCTTGTCCTCCACGCTGTGGCTTGCCGAACAAGCTGCGCACCTCGAAATGGAAAGGCAGCAGGATATTCTATCCCCTCAAGGCAAATCTGTCATGGCGAATCGGCGTCCAACCGGAATGTGAAATAGAACACACAGTGAGTAAAGCCAATCAACTGAATCCCAATCTGTCGGGACATGCTGTAGCCCATTGCCGGTAGATTGAGCCAAGGGCACCGCCAAGCAATGACGTCGGCAGATAAATTGCACATCCAGTCGAACCACCAACCCTTTTCAAGGGTGTCGACCAGACGTTGCCTGAAGAAGTAGCCGCGAGCTGAGTATGCTGGGCAAGAGTCCACAACCTGCAACTTGTCCATCAACCACATCTGGGAAGGGATGAAAAATGAGAGAATAAAGAATAGAGAGATGTACGATGAGAGAAAAAGTGAGAAAAGGGTTTCGTGAGAAAACGAGTTTGAGGGCCAAGTGGTGTGAGTAGTACATATGTGAGATTGGGTGGGAAACTTTACCTGCAGCAATAGTGGACTCCCCGCAAATTTGGTCGTCTCTCGACGATAAAAGGCGTCTAATCCAATGAACGTCTTAGCCAGAGCCATGACAACACAACTCTTGCCCTCTTTCAAGCCCTGGGTAACATCGATCAATCGAACGTTAGATCCTCTGGAGCCTGAGACAAACAGAAAATGAGATAGCATGCACAAACAGAGGGCGTGTTGTCGGAAGCCTTGCCAATGATGGTCGTCGCGATCGCCGGCATCAGAAAACCGATAGATCAAACTGGGAATGTCCAGCATTCCGTCATAAATCAGAGACCGAGCGTCACGCATAGTGAGTCCACACATTCGCCCTAAGGTTTAGGCATGGCCAAAATTAAGATGGGGCAGGATCTCCTCGTCACGCTCAGATTCCAGTAAAACTCGGAAATCTTCAAAGGTAGGACACACTTCTTGCCCGCTAAAGCTAAAGACATGTGTCACCGGATTCCAAAACCTTGCCGCCGCATGGAGAAACGGGAGGTGTAACGGGGTACGACCTAGAGTGAATAGTGTGTTTATGCCGAAACCTTGAAAATTCAGCTTTTCCGAGCCATCCAAGACGAGAGATTCTGGGCAAGAAATCCCTCCATTTCGAGCGAATCAGTATTGAATTAAGTAGAACTATGAAGTTGAGGCCTTTTGTAGGAGATAAGGTGTGAGTGGAGGACAGATGTCAAAGTTCTGGTGGTCCCAGAAATTTACGGCCGACCGGCCAAATGTAGTGCCGACCGGCCACCACTTTTGGCCGGTGACAAGTTCTCTTGGCCGATGGCCTCTACCCCTGGTCGGTGGTCTTCCTCCTTGTTCTATGAACTGTTTATGCTGAGGATTGGGGAATTTTACCACCTCCAATGCCCTCCGGTGATCGATTCTTGCGGAGTCACGCCTATTTGCTTATCGGGTTGTCGTGTATTTGCTTATCGAGTTGTATTTCACTCCCTTTAAGTCTTTGATTTGCTTATTGAGTTGTACTCGCACTTGTTTGGTTGTATCGAGTCTCTCTGTTTTGCTTATCGAGTTGTAAATGGGTTCACTACCTGGTTATTACGATGCGAACGCTCTATTTTCAAACGAATTTCATTCACATTGTTATGTGATTCCATGCGATGCGATGCATAAAAAAAAAAAATGTGCAAATGTAACATCTTTTGAACAAAATAGCAGTTTTATTTCCATCATGTGTTTTGCGAAAATACACAATTTTGGAAAATGATAACAAACCCTGCCTGAGGCAGTGCAATGTGCTTAAAGTACCAGTAAAAAGGAAAGTAAAGCAAAAAGAGAGTAGGGCAGCAAAGTATCAGAGTTGATACTGGTAACCCATCCCTTGAGGTCAATTCATCTCTCGCACCTTTGTTTGGATCCGTTGTTTGGTGTGGCACCTCAAGTTTCTCAAGGCAGTGCAAGGAAGTGCACCTTTGAAACATCCATAGACCTCCGAGTTGACCTCAAGTTGTGTCTGCTATGAGCAATGCTCCGTACGTGCGAGGAGCATCCCCTCCCGTATCCTTTGTGTATCTTGTGAACTCCACAAATCACTTCAATTATAATGTATTGCAGTACCTTGTATTTCGACATCTTGAATAGCTTGCCTTTACCATACTTCAAGTTCCTTTTTATACACATTGCTTGTGTAGACCGCACGCTTTACTTACATGTGTTCAAATTCCTTTTTATACACATTGCTTGTGTAGATCGCACGGTTTACTTATATGTGTTCAAATTCCTTTTTATACACATTGCTTGCATAGACCGCATGCTTTACTTACATGTGTTCAAATTCCTTTTTATACACATTATTTGCGTAGACCGCATGCTTTACTTACATGTGTTCAAATTCCTTTTTATACACATTGTTTGCGTAGACCGCACGCTTTACTTACATGTGTTCAATTTCAAGTTTCTATACACATTGCGTGCATACGTGCATTGCTTTACTTACATGTGTTCAATTCCAAGTTTCTATACACATTGCATGCGTTGTCACGTTATGCTTTACTTACATGTGTTCAAATTTCTTCATACACATTGTGCACGTTGTCACTTGTTCTTTACTTACATGTGTTTGTGCCTTCATAGCATTGTTATGCGTCCCACTCGACTTGCCTTGTCACACACTTTCGATTGCATTATTAGGCATGTTGCTAACAATATTGTACATGTTAAGTTTGCTTTCTTTGCAGGCACGATATTGTATGTACGGTTCATTCGAGGCTGGTGCAACCAGATGAACTGGACAGGTATTGTATTCTCCGAGTGAGACATATCGAGAATTGCATTCTCTTACATCCTTTCTGCATTGTAGTGTAGTTTGGCGTATGTTAGCTTAAAACTGTTGCATTGTGTGTGCTTCGTTACAGTTTTCTTTGCATGATCATAAGTTATGTTCGGCTTTGTGCATTGTCTTGCATTTTGCCCTTGCCTTCGGGCGCATATCTTGTTTGTCTTGTATGTCTTGCATGTTTGTCTAGGTCTTCGGCCTTGTCAAAAATGGGTCGTCTCTGGGCTTTGACAATCACTCCCATCACTGTTATGACTTTCGAGTTCTGTCAAAGAGGGGCAACTGTAGACACCCCATTTTTGACCGTCCTCAAGACTTGGACGTCACCGTTGGAACACTCGGTAATCATTCATGTTAGTGTTCGTTTTGAGTTCCCAGAGGCCTCGGCTGCGCCCCTTGCCTCAAGATCTCTCAACTTGTTTGTTTTGTGTTTGGTTTTGCACCAAATACTTGTGCTTTTGCTTTCAGGGGCAGGGAATGGCTTGTTGGCCATCCCCATACCCCACCGGCCTTCCCTTTTCCTCACCGGCCATTCATTGTTGCCACCGGCCATGGTTTCTTGATACCAATGGCCGGTCGGCACTTTATGTGGCCGGCCGGCACTTTGTTTGGCCGGTGACCTCTTCTGCTGGCCGGTATGCACCTTTTGCACCCTTCAGGCATGGTGCATGCCAGCTGTGCTAGCTGAAACACACAAACACTCTCCCCCGTGCATAGTGTGGTTGCTATGCACCTTTTTCACCCTTTTGGTCTAGCTTCTTGAGGAAGCTTGGACCTTTGTCTTAGCTTCCTCAAGAAGCTTGCCAGCTGTCCCAGCTTCCTCAGGAAGCCTTGCCCCTTTTGCCCCCTTTGACCCTTTTTTAGTTTAACTTCTTGGAGAAGCTTCAAAACATCTCCCTTGTCTATTTAAGGACCCCTCCTCCTCCATTGTCAAGGGTTGAACAAAAAAACTAGAGACATACATATACATATCTGTCATATACATTCTCTCTCTATATCTCCCTCTCTCTCATCCTTTGTGTGTGTTTGGAGGCCTAAAAAGTGTGTTTTTGCCTTAGTTTTGCACTAAGACACACACCATTACACCATACTTCAACCTTGAGGGGCTTGAAGGGCTTGTTCTTGAGTTTTTGGACTGCTTTTGACCAGAGGAAGGTGGTTGATCTTGCTGTTCTTCAAGAGTTCTTCAAGGGTAACAATCTTGCTTTAGTTTCCCCAATCTTGCACTAGTGTTTTACCTGTCTTGCATACTGATTTAGGCTTTGTGTATAAGTAAAAAAGTCTTGTATTTTCATGCTTAAGATTCTTCATTAAGGCTGTTTTGGTGTTGGGGGTCGACATCCTCCTCTTAGGCCTTTTTTGGTCTCTTTTTGTGCTCTTTTGGCAAGCTTTGGTTATTCTTGTGTATTGGTTTTCTCATCACTGAAATCCAATGGATTTTCAGTGGTGAAGAAGGAGGTTTGAGGTCTTGTATAGGGGAGGGACACCCCTCTCCCCTTTGTGACTCATTTATCCATGTTTTTGGCTCAATATGGTAGCATGCATGCTTAGTTGTTTATGACTCCATTTCAGAGGCTCTTTGGGTGTTTTGGGTCGTATTATGTCTCTGTTACATGTTGGTTTGTTGACCCTTAGCATGCATTTTGTACTTGCTTTGTGTTCCTTTATTTTGCCTAGAAATGTATCATGACATTTGACCACCATGCTCTCATGTTTTGACTTTACTTTGTGAAGTTCTTGGTCATATTTTTCCATGCTTGGTGTCTGTTAGGTGCTGGTTTGGTCATATTTGATATGCTTTTTATGGCTCCTTAGCATTCTAGCATGTTGGCATTGGTTATGTGAATCATGAGCATGCTTGGGTTAGGTTGTTTAAGTGATTTGGGGTCATCTCACAGGCCATTTCAGTCCCTAATTCATGCTTGTATGCCTGCACTTATCACCCTTTTCATGTCTTGAAGAATTGTTTTGTTATGCCTTGAAAAGGGCCATTATACATGCTTAAGTGTTTAAGTTTTGGGGCTGCCATATCAGTGGGTTTTGGGGGGTCATTTTGCATATTGAAACTCTATTTTATGTTGGAAAGTTTATGCCATGAGTGCTTGGGGTAGTTGTGGTAGAATGCTCCTTGCCTTGGACCTATTGGTGTGCATGTTTGCATAAGCATTGGCTCATCATTTTGGGGCATTTTGGCCACTGTTTGGAGGGTGGACTGAGGTCTGCCCCTTTGTACTTTAGGTCCATCCTTGCATGATCATATTGCATTGCTTTGATCTCATGCTTGCCTAGTATCGCAATTGCATGTTTGCGTATTGTTAGCTAGTTGCATTTCATGTCATAGTTTGCATGATGAGTTACGTGGCATTACATCTTGTATGTTTGACACATCACATTGCTCATGTTGTATACTTGAGCCACCTTGCGTACATTGTATTGCATTGTTTGGTTTGGGGTGTCAAGCCAAACTTGAGGGGTGAGAAGTGTTCATACTCCAAGTGATGCAACACCTCTCAACCCTCGGTCGCCAAGACCCTTGATCTCAACATGATAGGGTGTTAGCTTTTATTTGTGTGTTGCATGCATTTTACATTGAATGGCAAGCTTGACTTCTTAGGCCATCATGCCTAATTGGTGGCCCGAGGGTCGAGGGTCATGCTCCCTTGAGTTCATCGCATGATAGGGAGTATGTACATGCACACATTGCTGTGAAATTTCCATGCCATGCACTGTCTTTCCTTTGTTGCTGTCAAAAACAGGGTTCTGTAGGAACTTATGGCCGGCCGGCCATATACAGTGCCGACCGGCCATCAATGGCTGGCCGGTGATTCAAGTTTTGGCCGATACTCCAATTACCATGGCCGGTGGCCTTTTGTTCTGGCCGGTGGCAATCCGGAGCACTTAAGGAGTAATTCAAAATAGGTCTGGAAATTTGTATGATCCTCAGAGGGGCAGGGCAGTGTAAACAAAGGCAACAGTGCCATGGCAATGGGTTTCTGGATAGTACAAGTCGAGCATGCATCATCCAAACATTTCGAAGGCGGGGCTGTGGCCATTTTAATTTTGCATTTAATTTGTTAATTAATTAGGAGTTTTGTAATAATTAATTTAGTATTATTTATTCGGACTGTATTATTCTTTCGGTCCCTCCGTGTGAGGGCGTATTGTAATAAGTGTGTGTGGGTGTGTGTATGTCTTCCAATCCCACGTCTTTCTTCTCTTTTATTTACCCGCTTATGATAGTAGACTAGGGCATATTTAAATTAGCATACCTTATGCTATGCATGCGTGCATCCACACATTTGTCTTACATGCATTGGGCTCGGTACATCATGCTAACTGTATTTGTATTTCAATTCCAAATTGAGTACCTATTAGTTGTAGCATCTCATATGTCATTCCTTAGGATAGCTGAGCCTATTATAGTTGCATCTTGCATGTGTTGCATTAGCCATCTTAACATGAACTAGGATCATGCATATGATTACTAACTAGCTTCTGTTTTGGCTTGGAGTACTCGGTAAGCATTTATGCTTTAGCATACCGCATGCGTGTGAGTGTTGCCATAATAGCATGATTACCATGAGGCTAGCTGCTTATGTGATATAACTACTTGAATGCCTGTGGATGGAGGTTGAATTACCTAAATTGGGATAATGCATTAAAACTGTGAGTTTTAAGCCCACTAGATAGTGGCAAAACCATCTTTTCTAAAGCCCACTTAAGGGTGGCAAAACCTACATTTTAGCCTACTCGCAAGTAGCAAATCACTTTCAAAACAAACATGAAATATTTTGTTCCAATTTGGGCGATTTGGTCTATACTTGTTTGCTGTGCGCATAACATAGTAATTCTAGGCTAATAACTGGAATAAGGACATGTAATGTTTTCAAAACAAGATATCACGGCTAGTAGAGGCCGATCTTCGGATCGGGCGAGAGGGGGTGCTCATAGTTGACCTTCCCTGTCGTACAAGCTCCGTGAGGCAACTTTGGTGATGACGGACACGTGGCCTTTGGCATCGAGTCAGGGTTTTCTAAATTTTTCCATAAAAAATATTTAGGTGGCGACTCTGTATCTGGAAAAACAGTCTATGTTTGGCACTTCTTTTCTAAAAATCTGTTTTCTCAAAACGATTTGCCGGATTTGGACTCTTTGGTTCAAGATTAAGAGCTGTGACATAAATCGAGTCCGAACTGTAGGGTGAGGCCCTCACGTGGGGCGCGTCCACACAAGTTAAGTTCTCTAAATTTCCCAGTAGAGTCGCCAGAAATTGTAGCTCTACTTTTCGTACTGCTTTCGGAACACGACTAGGCCAACAGTGTCGGACTCTTGCAATTCTAAATCTGATCTCACAAGTGCAATGTGAAATAGATAAACACCAAAGAGTCCAAATCCGGCAAATCTTTTGGAAAATCAATTTTGAATCAAATTATCAAAACTAGACTGCTTTGTCAAATACAGAGTTGCCACCTAAATATTTTTGAAAAATTTAGGAAACCCATGACTCGTGCCAAAGGCCACGTGTCTGTCATCACCAAGATTATCTTGGCTCGAGAACTTAGGTATGAGGGGGGAAGGTCATGAATTGAGCACCCCCGCTCGCCCGATCAAAGATCGGCCTCTACTAATCATGATGTGAATTTTATTTACATTATATGCTCTTGTTCCGATTATTAGGCTAGCATTACTATGTGATGCGCACACACACAAGTATAGACTAATTTGCAAAAATTGGAACACTTGATTCCATGTTCATTTTGAAAATTGTTTCGAATATGTACCACTTGAAAAAGTAATCGCATATGAACATTACTCAAATTATTTCAATTCAAGCAATTAGCCTTCATTCACAGGAATTTCAAACTATTTATTATTTAAGGAATTAGCCACATGTCCACAATCACATTAGTGCAATATGCTAAAGCACAAAAGAGCTCACCTAGTACTCCAAGCCAAAAGATGAAAAAGTTAGGAAAAATGCGTGATCCTAACTATGCAATGTGACAAATGCAATATGCAATCTAAATAGGCACGGCTACTTAACGTAACATGTGAATCAATTTGATAGTATGTAGTCTAAGCACATATTCAAAGAAGCGTTAAACTAACAATGCAAGTTAGCATGATGAACCGAGCCTTGATGCATGCAAGACAAATGGATGCAAGGCATGAGAGATGCTAAACAAAACATGATGCCCTAAACTAACCAACATAAACTAGTAAATAAAATGGAGAAAGACGTGGGGTTGAAAGACATGCACATTATTACAAGTTTGCGCCCTCAAGCAGAAGGGTCTGAATAAACTAACTAGCTAAGCTAATTACTACGAATTGACCAACTATTACAAAATGAAATGAATAAATTAGCTAAACTACTTAACTAATTATTCAACAACAAATTTATTAACTATTCTAGCTAATTAAGTATTTACAACACTTTACAAAATTAACTGGTTACAACTAATTAATTACAACAAATATCGAAGTAATTAGATTAAACAGCCCCGGGAAGCAAAGAGTGCTCATGTATGCGTGTGGATTTCCACCTAAAAAAGCCACTGTTCTGCTGCTAGGAAGCCTCTATTGCACAGTTAGAACACTTGCACTATTTTTCACCTCAAAACCAACTCTGTTCCATTTCAAAAAGCCATTGTTGGGCTTTGCAAAGCTAGCCAGCAGGCCAAAAGTGCTGGCCTACCGTCCACAAAAGATGGTCTGTCGTCCATAAATGGTGGCCTAACAGCCACTGATTCTTGGTTCTTCCCACTGCAATAGAGAGAAAACAGAGCACAACCAAGGTATTCTCAAGGGTTGTTTGCACAAATTACCCCTCCTTATCATCAAACAGTTCAAAGTAGTAGTAAATTTGATTGACAAGCTATCAATCAATGCAATTTCATTGCATGATGGCCTATGACCTAAAGTGTGCAAGTTCAATTAATGCAACAAATAGAGACACCAAACCTCCTCCCTATCATGGATTGATCAAGGGAAGTAATTGACCTTGAAAACTTGAACCATTTCATTACTAGCAAGTAAGAAATGCCTCAAGTTTCCATGTGTTCAATTAACATCCGATTGGACACCAATTGATTATTACCTTATATCACTTTTAGACCTCATTTTATTACTCCATTTTAATTACCAACCATTCCTTAGTCAGTTAAGTCCAAAAGTGAGCTTTAAGTCCTCTAATGGAAAGGAGTACCGAACCAAGAGTTATTTTAGGCATGAGAGAAGTGTCATGCCATTGGTAATGAAACCCCAATAGGATTAAACCATTAAGCACAAGACCTCAATCTCAAGCTTTAAACAAGCTATTAGTTTGAACCAACTTTTAAAGCAAAGCAAAAGCCAAGAAAGGAGGGAGGTTGCAGAAGTGATTAGGGGTCAAAACAAGTATGAAAAGCCATAAACAAATGCTATCAACTCAAATAGGTTGGTGGCTAAGGCCTCAACCACTAACCTAGTAGGACTATTACATTAGAAGCATGCAATACAAGGCTCAAATGCAATGAACCACTAAAAATAGTCCTAAAATAGTGCTAAATCAGTCCTAAAACATGCTGGAATTAATACAAAAATAGTTAGAATAATAAGCTAAAATATGGAGCTATGTAAGCTAGTAAACAAAGCATAAGAAGGGAAGGCTACCTCCTCCATTTTTGGACTTCAAAACAACATTTTAGCCACTCAAAAATCTCTGAAATTTAGTGTTTAAAAGCTCAAAAAAAAGGTAGTGTAAAGCTGGGAAACACAAGGGTAAAGGCTAGAGAAGCAAGGTGGAAAGAAAGGTGAACCACCCCTCCATCCTTTAAGGCCTTAAACCACAAGTTTTAGCCCAAAATTATAGAGTTTATACAGTCCAAAAATAGTAGAAAAATAGTAAGGAAAATAGCAAACAAAGCAAGAAAACAAATCAAGCTTTATACCTCTTGAAGAGGAGAACACTTCTAAGCAACAATTCAACACATACACACCCTCAAGAGCTCAAAGTAGGCTCAAAAGTAACTCAACTCAAAGATGACAAGGTTTGGTTTAGAGTGTATAGGCAAAGGTTCAATAACTAGCAAGAGAGAGAGAGAGAGAGAGAGAGAGAGAGAGAGAGAGAGAGAATAATTTGCTCCAAAATTTTCTAACCTTGAAAGTAAGAGGGGAGGTCCTCTATATATAGACAAACATCAAACTCCCTCATAAATATCAATACATACACGTGTAAGCAAGTGCATGCATCAGTGACAATAGCTGGCACAACTGGCAGAAAATATCTACAAAACACACTTGTGACCGGCAGGCCACTAATTTTGGCTGGCAGCCAAGATCAGTGGCAGGCAGGTCCCAAGGTTTTTCAGGCTTGAAGAACTAGGGTTGTGGTCCAAAGCAAGGCAAGAAATGTACGGGGTTTGAAGGCTCAAAAGGGTGGCATTCTGTTGAGGACTTCGGGCACTTGATAAGCATACACACATTCATCATTGGGTGTGCAAGTGGTGGCGTCCAAGTCATAAGAGTGGTCAGAAATAGGGTGTCTACACCTCTCGATCCATGTACGGAGCATTTCCACGTCATTTTGCCAGGCAAATCAATATTTCCAACACAGAATAACTACACAGAGTTTATCAAATGACTAGAGTAATCAAATGAATCCATAACGAATAATTCCACAGAATTTATCAAATTATCAAAATCATCAAGAGGATGACAAATTGAGGGTGATTAAAATAACACTGTTTATAAAGAGATTTAAAAGAAGTATATTGTATACCATCCAAATTACCTCAAATCAATCTCCTCCATCACCACTCTAATCTTGATATTTCTCCATGGATCTCCATAAATAATTCTGCTCTTGTTTTGATAAAATCTACAACTCTCATCTTCTATATATCACCAAGGCAAAACAGAATTTCCATATTAAAAAACAATTAAAGATTTAAATTAAAAGGAAAATTTTAGATTTTTGCCGAGCTCGACCTTCCTATGGTTCGTAGAGAATTTTATCTAGTTTTCAAAACATTTTTTAGAAATGGAATATCTTTCCTAAATTTTTTGTTATTTAAGAAACACTCCAGCGCTGTCCAGATTTGTTGACCATTATGAAAATAAGATTTTTTCACAAACCGCTCACTCTTTTTCAATAAAACCAATATTCCTTGAACACTAACTCCTTAAGGAAGATTTTGACATACAATTGAGGTTTAGAAGAGTTTTCTACATGTTTCCACAATTTTCAAAATTTGGTTGTAAAATAGATTTCTCTGGCACAATTCTTGAAATAAGAAAGTTGGTGAGAAAAGAGGTCAACTAGGGGAATTTTCCACTTCTCTTGTGATCAAACCTGCTAAATAATATGTATTAAACTCATAAATTTGAGGTGAAGGTGTGCCTTTGGAAATTTTGAAAGATTGATATGGAAAAAGGTAGCTCTATACCGATTAAGAGAAATACAAGAAGGGTAGAATCGAAGCTCAATTCCTTTCATTTTTAACACAAGAATACCATCAAAATACATATGAAAATACCATTTTAAACTTCTACATGTATTTGAAAAAGAAAAATAAAAGAGAGAGTTGTGTCGTGGTTTACTTGAGGGTTGTTGGAATTGCTAGCAAACTTTTTCTTCCTCTCCTCTCTTCTACCAAGCTCACCCTCCTTTCTCTCTTCTCTCTTAGCTGAATATAGTGTATATGTATGTGTTCTTGCATGTAAAATGCTATGGGAGGGGTTGTTTTTATAATGAATTTGGTGCAAAAGGTCATAAATGTCCATTGGTTGGAATTGGATTGGATAGTTTGGATTTAGTTTGAATTCAATGGAATAGTGGAGGATTAAAGGCCTTAATTAGGTTCCTAAACAAGATCTAGTTAGGGTTTTCCTCCTAATCAAGCCAACCTAGTTGCATATATGCATATATATATATATATATAAATTTGTACCAAGTCAAAGATATTTTCCTTAAATCATGCAAAATTGTCTCAAAGTACATTGCTGGCCATAAATGGTGATTTGAGGGACTTATTTTATTATTTGTTTTGGGTACAAATGTTGGAAATTATAAAATATAATATTAAAAAAATGGTTTTAGGGTATAAGTGTATATATAAAAATATAATAGTACTTGTTTGGGGTCAAAATGTGATTGAATAAAAATGTGAGGGTTTGGGCTCAATTAAAATATCTATTTCAATTGTAGAGTTAATAAATTAGTGTTAGGAAAAATAATTCGGTTTGTATTACCTTACTTTGAATTTAAAGGTGAATAACCGAATGAAAACTGTGAAAATCAGAAGTTAAAGTTTAAAGAGATTAATCTAAAATTTGAGGGTTAAATAATTAATATTAGAGTGTTAGAAATGATTTCTAAGTTTCCAGGGTCGATTAGACTTTGTATGGGTTCATCTGTGATGCGTTTTCAGTTCTAGGGTTTAATTCTGTGAATAAACAGGGAAGTAAGGGTTTTTGGTATAATCACTCAAAATTTAGGGACCTAATAGGGTTTACTAAAGTTAGGGGTCTTACAACCTATCCCCCTTAAATAAATTACGTCCTCAAAATTCACAATCTCTATTGCTCCAAAATTTTAAAAATGACTAACTTCTCAAATAACACGCTTTCGCTACGCACTTTGATATAAACAATGATTTTTTTTTTTAACTTTTAATTTTTTTTTAACTTCAAATATCAGTCATTTTTTTTTTAACCTCAAATGTTGAACCCAAATATCAATCATCCAACAAATCCCATGTAAGACCGAATCCCTACGCTCTGATGCCATTCTGTAACGCCCCAATTTCCGAGCCGTTAATAAATCAACTCAACCTCAAATTTAAAATTCTAACTAATTAATATCCTTAAAAATACAAAATTGTCTCCAAAATAATTACACAAAAGTCTCCAAAATATAACTTATACAAATCTCTAAAAACAATATGTAGTGGTGAACCCAAAAATCTCTAACTCAATAATCATTTAAATTCTTCAACTCCAACAGCTACTAAATTTTCTCCACACCTAAAAAATAGGAAGTATACAATACGACAGGAGTAACAAAGCTCGGGGAATGAATAATTTTACAGGGATCCAATGATTACACAAACGATTCAATTCGAGATACCAAGCAATTTACCAAATTGCACAAACAAGTCAACTCGACATATGATAATTTATCCAGGACCAACTACACAGTCCTACTCAGTACATGACCAGTAACCGCCTCACCCTCCTCACCCTCCTCACCCAAGCACAATCGCTTATCCAGGCTATTAGTATAGAGCATATTGGCAAAGTCCACTCAATCCATGTACGAAGCACTTTCACGTCATTTAGCTAGACAAATTAACATTTCCAACATAGAATAACTACACAAAGTTCATCAAATGACTAGAGTAATCAAATGAATCAACAATAAATAATTCCACATAATTTATCAAATTATCAAAATCATCAAGAGGATTACAAATAGTAGGTGATTAAAATAATACTGTTTGCAAAGAGATTTAAAGGAAGTATGTTGTATACCACTTGAATTACCTCAAATCAATCTCCTCTATCGCCAACACTTGAAACTCGATATTTCTCCATGGATCTCCAAAAATAACTTTGCTCTTACTTTGATAAAATCTGCAACTCTCATTTGCTATATATCACCAAGGCGAAACAGAATTTCCAGATTCAAAAACACTTACAGATTGAAATTAAAAGGACCATTTCAGATTTTTTCCAAGCCCGACCTTCCTATGGTTCGTAGAGAATCTTATCTAGTTTTCAGAACATTTTTCAGAAATAGAATAGCTTTACTCAATTTTTTGTTATTTAAGAAACACTCCAGTACTGTCCAGATTTGTCGACCATTACGAAAATTGGATTTTCTTACAAACCGCTCACTCTTTTTCAATAAAACAAATTTTCCTTGAAAACTAACTCCTTAAGGAAAATTTCGACATACAATTTAGGTTCAGAAGACTTGTTTACATTTTTCTACAATTTTCGAAATTTGGCTATAAAACAAATTTCTCTGGCACAATTCTTGAAATAAGAAAGTTGGTGAGAAAAAAGGTCAACTAGGGGAAATTTTCCACTTCTCTTGTGATCAAAACATGCTAAATAATATGTATTAAACTCAAAAATTTGAGGTAAAGGTGTGGCTTTGGAAATTTTGAGAGATTGATATGGAAAAATGTAGCCTTATACCGATTAAGAGAAATACAAGAAGGGTAGAATCAATGCTCAACTCCTTTTGTTTTTAACACAAGAATACCGTTTTAAACTTCTAGTAACATGTATTTGAAAAAAGAAAATGAAAAAGAGAGTTGTGTTGTAGCTTACATGAGGGTTATTGGAATTGCTAGCAAACTTTTTCTTCCTCTCCTCTCTTCTACCAAGCTCACCCTCCTTCCTCTCTTCTCTCTAAGTTGAATATAGTGTATATGTATGTGTTCTTGCATGTAAAATGCTATGGGAGGGGTTGTTTTTATAATGAATTTGGTGCAAAAGGTCATAAAATGCCCATTGGTTGGAATTGGATTGGATAGTTTGGATTTAGTTTGAATTCAATGGAATAGTGGAGGATTAGAGGCCTTAATTAGGTTTCTAAATATGATCTAGTTAGGATTTTCCTCCTAATCAAACCAACCTAGTTGTATACACACACACACACATATAAGTTTGTACTAAGTCAAAGATATTTTCCTTAAGTCATGCAAAATTGTCTCAAAGTACGTTCATAATATCTATACAGGTTATGGTTGGCCATAAATAGTGATTTAGGGGACTTCTTTTATTATTTTTTTTGGGGTACAAATGTTGGAAATTGTAAAATATAATATTTAAAAATGGTTTTAGGGTACAAGTGTATATATAAATATATAATGGTACTTGTTTGGGGTCAAAATGTGATTTAATAAAAATGTGAGGGCTTGGGCTCAATTAAAATATCTATTTCAAGTGTAGATTTAATAAATTAGTATTAGGAAAAATAATTTGGTTTGTATTATCTTGCTTTGAATTTAAAGGTGAATAACTGAACGAAAACTATGAAAATCGAAAGTTAAGGTTTAGATAGATTAATCTGAAATTTGAGAGTTAAATAATTAATATTGGAGTCTTAGAAATGATTTCTAAGCTTCCAGGGTCAATTAGGGTTCGTATGGGTTCGTCTGTGATGCGATTTTGGTTTTAGGGTTTAATTCTGCGAATAAACGGGGAAGTAAGGGTTTTTGTTATAATCCCTCAAAATTTAGGGACCTAATAGGGTTTACTAAAGTTAGGGGTCTCACAGGTCATCCTAGACCAACTGTATACATGAGTACTTATCATTATAACTTCTTTTGGTCAACCATCAAATATTATTTATTTGGAATGTTTGGTTATGCTATATGTATTTCTATTACAAATGGGTCCTTAACGTAAACTTAGAGTTTATGTTAGTTTTGATTTTCCATTTATTATTAGATATCTTGAATCCTTAACATGCGATAGTTTTGGAGCATGTTTTGAGAATTGTCATTTTGATGAAACAAATTTCTCATCATCAAGGGAAGAAAAGTCACAACTTGAAACTCGACATGAAATCGCTTGAAATAATTCGATGTTGTCTTATCTTGATCCTCGTACTAATCAATGTGAATTAAAAAGTTCAAATGATTATTTATTTGCCAAGTATAAGCAAACCAATTGCTGGATCTCTTCATCGAGACTAAAAATATAATAAATTCGATATTCCAATTACTAATGCTCCAACAAGAATCGATGTTCCTGAAGGTCAATTTGCTAATATAGTTGTAAATGTATCTAAGTCACGCCAGAAGCGTGGTAGACCTGTTGGTGCAAAAGACAAAGTTTCTTGAAAGAGAAACGTAGTGCCCTACTTTTTATTTCACGGATAACATACCAAAAACCCTTTTTATAATACAATTTCAGAAAATAACGAACGGAAGTTCTAATATATCAATAAGGATAAATAAGTAAAGATTCTCTCATTCGTATACATAATGAATGCAACATGTGACATAATTAAATAAATTGCTTGGAGGTATACATCATTACATAAAAGAAAAAGTGTTCAACCCTTTTACAACAATAACTTTCCGCCAGCAGATATAAGGCCCCGTGGCTAACAGATAAAGAAGATCCTCGTTCTTGAAAACACTTCTCATCATTCACCTAAAAAAGAATTGGCAAAGTGTGATGAACATAAAGTCCAGTAGGGATCCCAACATGATCCTAAACAATAACAACTCACACAGCTATGATCATGAACGTTCCAAGTCATACTATGTAAATAATGTGACGGTTTGTACTCAAACATATTTACATAAGTATACTTTTTCCAAAATCATCCAATTCATTCAACAATTTAGATAGCTCACATTTCTTTCTTGTTTTCCATTTCAACAATGTCACATAACACCTGTTTTGTTTTTGAAATACATTAACAAAAGATTTTCTCTTTTTATTTACAAACTCAATACCTAACCTATGTTAATGACCAACATGTTCATCACCTTTCTAGTCTTAAGTCCAAAGTTAAAAAGATACTTTCAACAGTTTATTTGATATGCTCACATATATACATAACATCCAATACGAAAAATGAAAACAACAAACACCCAACAATCACTTACTCAACATATAAGACAACTCAGTCTTCTTGAACCATAACTATCATAACACATGATATACCCAGATACACTGAGACAATAATGATAAATAAAATACTACTCTACATGCCAAAAGCACGATAGGCCAAGGTTACACCTTTCCATAACACAAGCAAGTTACCAGTCATCAGCTGGAAGGGAATGAGACCTCTACCAATTTACCAAACACCCACTAGAAGGTAATTGTACCTCTGCCAATTTATCAGACACTTGGTGGAAGGAAATGGTACATCTACCAAGTTCCCTAGGTGCTAGCTTGAAGGTACTGGTACCTCTTATTCTAAGCGCAACGAATTTCTCTAAGCGCTAGCTGGAAGGTAATGGTATCTCTCATTCTGAGCACGTGTACAGTTGCAACCATCATAATATACAACAGCATAAATAACCTGAGTGTACTACATATACATAATCTGTTCAACATCACAATGTCATTCCCCACCGATAACCAAGGATAAAACCTCAAAGTACATGTATTAAATACACGTAAAACAATAATCCAATTCTTACGAAAAGACCTTAAGTCTCGCAATAATTATAATAGTAATATTTAAAGGTTTCAAAATCCAACCTCAATTTCATTCTTAATTTATGAAAGATTGTAATTTTACTTTCTTTCCAAAACCAATTTCTACATTTCATTAAAATCCTCATCCGTGATGTTAAAGCCACAACCCAATTCCATTAAACATAATCAATCCCAATTAGTGCCATCATCATGGTTAACTCTCTACTTTAGCAATTTACACACTTACACAAGCCATATTAAATAAAACATAACCATTATTTAATTTTACCCTTTTCTAATTCATTAGGCTAATAATATTAAATTAGGGCTTTTCCCCTTCTTCAACATAATACGTAAAACTTCTCTTCAATTAACCAAAACAACTACCAATTACTAATTAGAAACCCCACATTATCAAACCCTAGATCTTTCTTACATGTTTTTCGAAAATTCATAATAACCATACTTTTTGTGCAGTAAAATCTACCACATATCTATCTATAGACAAAGTATTGAAAAGGAGCAAGGAAATCCCTACCTCAAAATAGAAGACAAAAAGGAAACAAGGGGTAGAACTTGACGGAGCCAAAAACAACAACTTCACAGATTAAAATGAAGCCGTCGACGTGCTCAACGTTTTCCTCCAAAGGACAAGGATGAGAAAACAAATGGATTGAGAGTATTTAGAGCTAGAAGGTAAGAACATAGAGAGAGTGTGTGTTAATTTAGGGTTTTGAAATGTTTAGAGAGAGAATAAGATGGAAAAGTGACTCAAAATGGCCCTCTCTCAAACTGATATATGCATAGACCGCTCGAGTGACCAAAATACCGCTTTAGTGAACAGACACAAAAAGTGACACCGCTCGAGCACAAGAAGTATCGCTTGAGCAAAAATATCACACAACTAGTAGTTTTGCAGACTGTAAAAGACTACTCGAGTGCAAGAAAGACCGTTCAAGTGAACATGCAAAAATCTGGGCAATAACTCATTAAAAAAACTAACTTCCCAACATGTTCCAAACACAATCAACACTCCTAATAGCCAAATTCAACAATCAAAAAGATGGAAATGAGATGAACAACAATTAAGTACATGGGTCCTCAGATTCAAAAGCTAGAAAATGGGTCGGGTCTAAACAAGAATCATTATAATCTCCCCCCTTCCTAAGTAATTTCATTCCTAAAATTAAAGATAAGGCCGAAACAAAGGTAACTTAATCATACCTAGAAGCACGACCACCATAACACGTCTAACACCCCTGAGTGCTCAGCACTAGAACATGGAAGGAAATCCCCACAATAAAAGTCTCAGTGAACCCACATAGGAAAAGAAAGCTCCCAACAAAATAAGGTCAGAGGCAACACCCCTGTATACAAATCTCAATAAAACTAAAACACTCCTCAAACCAAACACCCAACCCAAAAGTAGCGATTTAAGCTAAGTCACTACACAACATTTTCATTTAACAAGGCCATCCAAGGCTATAACACCAGGAAAAATTCATTTTCCAAATCAGGCTCAACAGCTGTCATCTCACAACACCCATCACCTTTACCGTGATGCCACAACAATTACATACGCCACATTTTTAAAAACAAATATTAATAAAAATAAAAATTGCATAATCAACACAACGAAACATAAGAAAGTTCATCAATTTAAAGTTCCAATGTATCATAAACATTAACATAATTTATCTCCTCCTACAAGGCATAACATACTCGCAAAATGATAACTCCATAATACGTTACTCAAACCCAAGGTGTGATAACCCTGTTCTGTACTGTGTTAATCTTAATTATGAATGTGATTATGTGCTTAATATGATTTTGGGTGCTAATTATGTGACTAATTGTGTTTTCAAATCTATATTTGTTCACCATAGAGAAATCTATTTGATTTTTTGTTATAAATTTAACTTGAAGGCCGTAGAGGCAACAAAAGCTGAAATTGACTGTGTGATTGTGATTAGCATGATCTTTAGAAGCTATGATGAAATTTAATTAAAAATTGATTCAGATCAAATTAATTAGATTAAATTGATTAAATTAAGTACAATTGGTTAGTCTTAATTGAGTTTCATTAACTTAAGCTAATCACCAAGTATATATATGAGCTAAACATACTTAAGCTCATATTGTGAGCTCAAAATCAGCAAAGGAACATATATATATATATATATAGAGAGAGAGAGAGAGAGAGAGAGAGGGAGCACAAACTTGAAGGTTTGAACTAGAAGCTTGTGGATTTGAGGAGCTAGGCTCAAAGACTAGCCAAATTTGGAAAAGTTAAGGCTTTAGGTGAGCAAATGAGTTTCAATTTATGAATATGAGATATTTAGATGTGAATTCAAGCATGATATGTAATAATATGTAACTAAGAACAAGAATTGAGTTGATTATGATGAACTTGAAGCCAATAGATACATGCATGTAAGATTTTCCATGATAATTGCAGATTTGAACATGAAGCGTGTTAATCATGTTGGATTGTTAGGCATTTAAGACATGCATGCACAATTCTTGAAGATATGAGACTTGATTGCATGAGTTTTAAAATTAACAAGAAGAGTTTGGAATGATTTGGAACATGGACCATAATTTTAGACAATCGGGTTCAAATTACCTATGTTTTCATGGTAGACAATGTTTTTCCACATTTTTAGTATCAACTTGCAAGCTTTGAACCTTTGGATATGTGTTTTGAGCATCAAACAAAATTTTGGAAATTCCAAAATTTGACCTGCCTGCTTGAGCTAGGAAAGTGTCATTCAAGCGTAAAAATCAAGCTCCCAGAAGTTTTACAAAGATTTGCATAGTAGCTCGAGCAACAAACCTTGCGCTCGAGCGCACCCTGTTTTCCAAAGCTCATCGCTCGAGCAACAAAAGTTTGCTCGAGCATAAAAATCATGCAACCAGTACTTTTGCAGAGTTTTACAGACCGCTCGAGCAACCAAAGTTGTGCTCGAGTAGAGTGCTTTGTTTCAGAAATTTTGAAAAGTTTTTTCATGCTTCGTTTTCCATTCTCTTTCATTTCTAAGCACTCTTAGGCATGCATTGAGCATTGTAAATGAACTAAAGGAATAAGAAAAAACCATAGGAGAAATAAACAAGTTAAGAACAAATTGAATTGCTTGTGACCGAATGTGTAATGAAATGTGTAGGTCAAGTGCGAGGGCAAATCCATCGACGGAACACTGTGAGTAATATCTTAGTAAAGATATTTTCAAGTATGTTATTTTCCAAATACTACTTTTATATAAGCTTCATGGATTTTTTGATTTGAATTATGAATGAATATTCTATATGCCTAATTTTTGTATAAGGTTTTGTGAAGAATATGATTTGGGCCAAAGGTCGTTTGAATATTTTGATGGGCCAAATGCCGTTTAAATATTTTGATGGGCCAAAGGCCGTTTGAATATTTTGATTGACCAAAGGCTGTTTAAATATCATGATGGGCCAAAGACCATTTGAATGAAAAGGTGATTATGATCATGAATATGAAATGCCCATAGACATTAATATGGAAACAATAGGCCTGAGGCCGTTTGATATGTTTGATGCCATGGGTCCGAGGCTGTTTGATAAGTTTGATAAGGATTTAAAATGGGCCCGAGGCCGTTTGTATATGAAATTTACGAGTTTGATGTACTTAATATGAATCTCATTCATATAACCCCTTTACTTTGGTATTATTCACTGGGCTTTCAGTCACTCTTATTTATATGTATGTAGGTGAGCAAAGAGATGTCCAACCCCAGCCTCAGTGAAGAATGTGAGATAAATTCAAGTTTTGTAGAGTTAGCCTGGATGTCTCATGCACGAGACTTTGTTTTTGTTCTCTTGTTTTACTCTTTTGCTACCTTGATGGTCCCGTTGGATCACCTATGTATATAAGCTTTTAGTTTGGCTTACTATGTATATGAAAGTTCTTGGATGTACAAGATGTTAACTTTGTTTATATGGTGTGAGTTATTATGGAATACGTATGAAATGTTTTTGATATGCCATGTAAGCACAGTTCATTGGACAAAATTTGGCCCTTTCATTACTAATAAGACACGTTTATTCTCATTTGAGGCCATAGGTAATCTCATGATTACTTGTCGGTTATGACCTTAATCTAGAGGAGCGAGTTAGGGTCATGACACAAGGAGTTTCACTAACATGTAAGAAGTTCTACACAAGCTTCAAAACCACCGGTACAAGACTCCACTCTTGTCAAGTCACTCTAAGGCATTCATAAAGGTACAACCCTTCTTACTAAATGCTCAGCTCGACTCAATGCGACTATCTGTCCACCATACCCCGATATCTCTACATCTCAAACACTAGACCGATATGGTCAAAGGCAATCACACAATTCTGGACACAAAAGGATCTTCACCAATGCGACACTCGTCACCTGAAAATATAACCATTCTTCATTCCAAGAAATACTTCTAGCACCTATGTGACGTCCCAAAAATCGGAAGCATCAGAAAATATATTAACAAATAAATACAGGGTTTATCTAAGATTGCAAGAGTAAGAAACGTCACTAATGAGTCATTTGGCTAATAACCAAGCAAGATCCGAGGAAGGTCAGATGAGTTAATATAGCCTCCCTTCTATGTCTAGTCACTTTAGATAGCAAAGCTACCTTTCTGACAGATCATGACAAAGCATTAACACAAGGCCTACATGAGTTGACAGAGTATAAGGACAAATTACAAACGATATATATATATAATAATTACGAAATCATGTCTTAAATACAACAAGCAATTAATCAGTTAAAATCTCTAAAATGTATTTACAAAAGTAGTTCCTAACTCTCATTGGTAGCCATATGTCTTCAAATCCTTCAGCTTTGCCTTTGACCAGCCTAATAGTCTTCAATACCTCACATGAAATGCCATGAGCTTTGAATGCCCAGTAAACACACATACATCCTGTCACTTTTTTCCAATCCAATACACCATCACATTCATAATAAGCAAGTCATGAAGCATGATATTCAAGTCAATAACAAGGATTACAAGGTTAGATGTTAGTATTCTAGAAATCTCCCAAAGAGATTTCATCCTCCCAAGCACAAGAATTGGACACCAGACTATTCGGAACTCTTCATTTTGCTGCTGTGTTGCAGAACTTACCTCGGATACCTACCAATGGTTATATACCGCATAACGCCAACCGCAGGGCCTCAAAAGGGATAGCGAAAAAAAAAAAAGGTTTTACCACCCTGAATCCAACCTTATCCTTCCAAAAAAAAGTTTTACCCTCTTGAATGTCCCATCTGAACCTAGCCTTATCTCACCAAATCAAATTATCACAAAGAGTCTGAATACGTCTGTTCCATTCTAGGGTTTATGCGATAACTGCTTGCGCAAGACTTAACCGTTAATTAGGGAGCACATCCTATCAATCCATACATAACACATTATCATCACTTCATTATTCAAGTGATCGAAAACCCAATACCACCCCAATTAAGGTTTTCGTTGACTTAGATATCTTAAATTAAGTCAGAATCAACTTAACAAAATAGTAATATCCACATAAGTATGAGCTTCATCAAATGAAGAAGATAAAAAACATAACCATAACACATGCAATATCATACCAAGACATGATCATGTACTAATAAGCATATTCATGAACAAAAGAGCATAAAACAACAATACAAAACTAAATTTCCAGATTCAGTACCATTTGAAGGTTAAAATCGAGAGGACCATTTTAGATTTTTCTCGTGTCACGCCGCTAAACCCGCCCCTAAAAGTTTGGGCATGACTACTTCAGAAATAGACATAAAATCCGATGTGTATAACATATGGGGCCTGAACGGAAGCTTTAAACAACACAGAATAACATCCATTGAGCTAATACTAACATGCCAGGATCATACACTTAATATCAGTAGTTCATCACTTAATAAACACACACCTAGCTACATATATATAGACAAATATACAGACCCATCCTCGAGTCTGGGGATGTAACAAAACTGAGTTAGGAGAAGTTAATTATGTTTTACAATATTCGAAAAAAGGTTGGGTACGCGAAACCAAAAGCTCGGCAAGGACTCCACAAAATGACTGAGCTTCGTCTGAGGGTTTGGTTATGGTGTAATGGCAAAAACAAGTGGTCCAGGTTGGACTAGGACTGACCTCTAGACTGAGTACCTACAGAACAGACATAACACAGAGTGAGCGAAGCTCAGTGAATAATAGTGCATAAACAATCTAATGATTAACTTGAATTACAATGCATATAAATGCAGAGAGCTTCTGGTTAATCTTCTCCTGTAATTGTTCCAGAACGGCGTTAGGCCCAATCGTTAAACAGAGTGGCTTTAGGCCCAGTAATATACAAAACGGCCTTAGGCCTAACAGAGTTTACAAATTGGCCATAGGCCTAACAGTGTTTACAAATTGGCCATCGGCCTAACATCGTTTACAGATTGGCCATAGGCCTAACAGAGTTTACAGATTGGCCATAGGCCCAGATATCAAAAGAGCAGAGCAATTTTAGAGTGATATGGATGTACACAGATTCTTTTAACGTTTACGTAAGTTCACACCAATTCCCAATCAACATACATGTTAACGTAATTACTTGCGAAGAACCGAACGTTAATAACAATAATTATTAACGGTAAATAATGTACATCTATAGTACTATTACTCACAGTGCTGTGGCGGAGCGATGGTTCCTCCCGGAGTGTGTCCTACACACATATATAATTCACATATTAGTTTTTTTTTTCTTTTAAATCATTTTCTGAGCCATTACGCTTCGAATGAATTTACAACCTTTCTAAAATTATCAAATAATTATTTTAATAATATCAGAGGATCAAGCATGTAAAACGGAATGAGCGAATTTTAGGTCCGGACCCCGTCTTGATACTCCTTCCTACCTGACGGCAAGCGAATGCAATTCCACTTTTTCCTCTTTTCGCGCGTCGGCGATGACCTCATACGTGCGCGAGTGGCCCTTTGGCGGTCAAATTCAAACAAAACCCACCTTAGAAAACACATAGCAAGGTTCAAAATAGATAAATTTAACTCAAGAATAAGGCTCAAAATCACATAAAAATTAATCACAAATCTACTTAGGTACTTAATCACTTTGAATTCATAATCATAATCAATCACAATCCAATTCTTTCCAAAGTTCTAATTATTTTCGGGTTCACTTATACACATACATATATATATAGCCATCTAATCACATAATCCAAAGACATAGATGAGTATCCACATGAAATTAACAAGGAAGCAAGGTTCAATTTCTTCATATAACTCAAATTAGTTCCCAAGACAACCATATGGTAAGTATAGCTTTCCAATTAGACAATCATCACATACAAAACTTCAACATAACCCCTAGCTCTCCCAATTGAAAGGGCATGCTCACTTAAACCCAAGAAAGAGCTTAATTTAAGGTGGAGTTTACATACCTTGGTTTAATCTCTACAAACCCTCACGATTTTTGTCCCAATTCCCTTCCTTGTTGCACTCTCCTTTATTCATCTTCTCCAATCCTCTCCCAGGAGATATTTATGAAATGAATTTCCCAAGTCAAATGTTTAAAGAGCATGGATATTTATATATATAAGGTGAATAAGACGAAAATCAATCAGTTTAATCATTCCTAATCAAAATTTCACAGAAAATCATTTTAAGACCTAAAAATCATGCTGACTTCAAATATAAAATCAATTTCAGATTATTAAGCTTCCAAGGCTTCCAATTTCTGATCCAAACATTATAGTTGTAACAGATATTTCTCTCATTAAACAGATTTGCATCCATAATCACAGGATTCACTTGATTAAACTTAATTTCACACGAAATTTCACGAAAAGCATATAAATGCACAGAATAGGGGACTGAAAGTATACCAGAAAACATATACGAGGGTCGGGTTATTACACTCTCCCCCCTTTAAATAAGTTTGGTCCCTCAAACTTGTTTTACCTCAAGATAGGAACAGATGCGGATATTGGTGTTGCATTTCCTCTTCTTTTTCCCAAGTCCCTTCGGTCCCATAATGTTCTTGCCATTCAATTTTCACCATAGGAATTTTTTGATTCCGTAGTTGCTTCACTTGTCGGTCCAGAATCCGAATTGGTCTTTCTTCATAGGTTAACTTATCATCCAGAACAACTTGGTGGTGATCAATGATATGAGACGGATCCGGAAGGTAGCTTCGAAACATAGAGATGTGGAACACATTATGTACTTGACTCATACTTGGAGGAAGAGCAACTCAGTAAGCCACAGAACCTACTTTCTCCAGAATCTAGAATGGACCAACATATCGGGGTGTCAATTTACCCTTCCTTCCGAATCTTGGGTGCCCTTTCATTGGAGTTACTTTTACAAAAACATGATTGCCTACCTCAAATTTCAAATCCCTCCGTCGGTTATCCATATAACTCTTCTTTCTGCTTTGAGCAGTTTTTAATCTTTCCCGAATAGTTTTAATCTTTTCTGTTGTTAACTGGACAATATCAGGCCCTAATAATGATTTATCTCCAACTTCAACCCAACACACAGGGGAGCGACATGGCCTCCCATACAGAGCCTCATAAGGTGCCATTCTAATACTCGAGTGGTAGCTGTTATTATATGCGAACTCTACCAACGGTAGGTGAGTTTCCTAACTTCCTTGAAAATCCAAAACACACATTCGTAGCATATCCTTTAATGTCTGTATCGTCTTCTCGGATTGTCCGTTTGTCTGAGGGTGGAAAGCTATACTAAACTTTAATTCTGTACCCATTGCTCCCTGTAGGCTCTGCTAGAATCTAGATACAAACTTCGGGTCTCTATCTGATACTATTGAAATTGGAACCCCGTAGAGTCTCACAATTTCATTTACATAGATCGTAGCGAGTTTATCTGCATTATAATGAGTCTTCACAGGTAGGAAGTGGGCGGACTTAGTTAATCGATCCACAATGATCCATACAGAATTCATACCCCGAGGAGTTCGTGGTAATCCTATAACAAAATCCATGGTCAGATGTTTCCATTTCCATTCTGGGATTGGAAGGGGTTGCAGTATCCCTACTGGTCTTTGATGCTCTGCCTTTACTTACTGACATTGCAAACATGTGGAAACGAAATCCGCGATTTCCTTTTTCATACTTGGCCACCAAAAATTTTGTTTCAAATCTCGATACATTTTAGTACTCCCCGGATGCATTGAAAATCTCGAGGCATGTGCTTCTTCCACCAATTTTTGTTTAAGTTCCAACACATTAGGATACATATTCGGTTTTGAAATTTGAGTACCGAGCCTACCAAACTGAATCCCGATTTCGGTTTTGTTTCCAACTCATCACATATCTTCCTCAAAGTTTCATCTTTCCTCTGGCGTAGCTTGATCTCTTCAAGTAATGTCGGTTGGGCCATCACTGCTGCTACTATGGCTTCCTGACCATGCATTACAAAGTCTACTTTCATCTTATCCAAGTCAATCAATAACTCCTTTTGCTCCGTAAACAAGTTTGTCAAAATCCCTATATTCTTTCGACTAAGCGCGTCTGCAACTGTATTAGCTTTACCAAGGTGGTAATGGATCTGCAAGTCATAATCTTTAATAAGCTCTAACCACTGCCACTGTCGCATATTTAACTCCTTCTGCGTAAAAAGGTACTTGAGGCTCTTACGATTAGTATAAACTTCACAGGTAGTCCCATACAGATAGTGTCGCCATATCTTCAAAGCAAAGACCACTGCTGCTAGCTCAAGATCTTGTGTGGGATAATTCTTTTCATGGGGTTTGAGTTAATGGGAAGCATAGGCGATGACTCTCCCATTTTGCATAAGCACACAACCAAGTCCTTTAAAAGAAGCATCACTATAGATTACAAATCCTTCAGTACCAGACGGTAGTGCCAGAACCGGTGCTGTTGTCAACTTTGTTTTTAACTCTTGAAAAGCAGATTCTTGCTATTCTGACCACTCAAATAAAATCCCCTTCTGAGTCAATTGGGTAAGTGGTACTGGAATTTTAGAAAAATCTTGAACAAACCTCTTGTAATAGCTAGTTAATCCCATAAAACTACGCACCTCAATCACATTGGGAGGAGTTGGCCAATTTACGATTGCCTCAATCTTGTGCGGATCAACAGATACACCTTCCTTTGTTATTACATGCCCTAAGAATGCTACTTCATGTAGCCAGAATTCACATTTCTTCAGCTTCGCATACAATTTATTTTCTCGGAGTGTTTGAAGGATTAAACAAAGATGATTCTCGTGAGCTTCTGCATTCTTCGAGTAAATGAGGATGCCATTGATAAATACCACTACAAACTCATCCAGATAGGGTTTGTAGACACGGTTCATCAAATCCATAAATGCTACTGGTGCATTAATAACTCCAAAGGGCATAACCAGAAATTCGTAATGACCGTATCGGGTTTGAAAAGCTGTCTTCTCAACGTCATCAACTTTGACTTTTAATTGATGGTATCCAGACCGTAAATCAATTTTCGAAAAGATTTGTGCCCCTTGTAACTGGTCAAACAAATCATCGATCCTGGGTAATGGGTACTTATTCTTGATTGTTACCTTATCGAGTTCCCTATAATCGATACACAACTGGAGTGTTCCATCCTTCTTTTTCACAAACAGAACTGGTGCACCCCAAGGAGATACACTCGGGCGAATGAATCCTTTATCAAGTAAATCTTGCAACTGAATCTTTAATTCCTTCATCTCAACTGGTGACATTCTATACGGAGCCTTAGAAATGGGTTTAGTTCCCGGCACCACTTCAATTGTAAACTTGATTTCACGGTCTATTAACTTCCCCAGTAATTCTTCCGGAAAGACATCCGAAAATTCACAGACAACTGGAATCATGTTAGTATTTCCATTCATTACTTGCCCCTCCAAAACACTGTAAAAATGCCCCTGGCAACCCTTCTGAATTAATTTACAAGCCTTTGCTGCAGAAATCAAGTAAGGTGGAGAAGTCACTCCATGTCCCTGTAAAGTAAGTTCTGATTGTCCCGTAGGGTGATCTGATTTGCTTAGTCAAACAGTCAATAGTTGCACTATATTCACTCAACCAGTCCATACCTAGAATAATATCAAAATAAGTCATGTCAAGAGGTAACAGATTGGAATATACCCAGATATCCCCAATTTGGAGTTCACAAGTGAAATATACAGAGGTACAGATCATAGAATCCCCCAAGGGTGAGGATACACATCGCATATAGGATAATACTTCTTCAGATCTATCTAAATGTTGAGCAAATAGTTTTGACACAAAAGAATGGGTAGAGCCAGAATCAAACAGTTCATGAGCAGAATGACCGTGAATAATAAATGTACCTGACACTACTGTTGTAGCATTTTGCACATCTCCTGGAACCAATGCAAACACTCTGCCTTGTCTTGTGGTGTCCTTATTGTTAACAGGCTTAGTAGTTGACTTAGTGTTAGAAGCTGGTGTAGACCCCCCTGAACTTGTAGCAGCCCTATTGCCATTTTGTTGATTCCTCTGAGGGCAATCCCTTACCAAATGACCCGTTTTGCCACACCTAAAACAGGCACCAGACAACTGATAACAAGTCCCACGGTGCCTTTTTCCACATTCTGAACAAGCGAGAGCTGAATCTGAAGTAAAGGTGGAAGCACTAGAAGTCCCTGAATTTTGTTTCTTCTTTGGTGGAGTGGCTGATGCTTTTGACAATTGATTGTTCTGCCTCTTTCCTTTCCATTCAGAAATCCGATTCTGAGCAGTAAGGTTTCCTTTTGCAATAACCGCCCTTTCCAACACATCGACATAGGTAGGTAACTTTAACATGTTGACTCGGTCCAGGATGGCACTCTGTAATCCCCCTTCAAATTTCCATGCTTTCTTATAATCCGTATCCACCATATGAGGTGCAAACCGGGCTAGTTCTGCAAATTGAGCTTCATACTCTGCAACGGTCTTGTTCCCTTGTCTAAGAGTTTCAAATTCTGTTACCTTCTTGTCTCGCATACTTTGGGGAAAGTACTTGTTATAAAACAATTCCAAGAATCTGTCCCATGTTAAGCCTTGATGCACGGTTCTTGTAAGCATTCACCACCTCCGCGCTTCGTCTTTGAGAGTGAAGGCAGCAAGTTGTACTTTTTGGGCTTCGGTACAAGGGAAAACTTTAAACAACTTTTCTATTCCCAATACCCACGCTTCAGCTTTCATTGGTTCTATTCGTCCTTTGAATGATGACGGCTTCATCTTCTTAAATTCCCTTGTGAGTGTAATAGTCCGGTCCTCAGCATGGAAGTCTTGTGCCACAGGCAGAGGTACCGGTGGCGGTGGCGGTGGCGGTTGTGGTTGTTGCTGTTGTTGTTGTTGCTGTTGTTGTTGTTGCCGTAAAGTCCCTGCCATTTCCATGATCGTTCTTTCCATTCTATCCAACAGTGCAGAAGTGGCATCTTCTGAATCTTCCGTTCTTGTTCTCACCATATTCTACATGACAATCAATTACAATACACACAAGAGATATACAATAAACACAGATCATAATTAGTAGAGTTAGTAAATAGTGCATATACAGCTAACGTTGCCATCACTCTTTTCATATGCTTTTAGAATGTTATGCATGATGCCTAAGTCTTTTCCAGACATCCTAAGGCTCAATGGATTCGTGTGTGAGATAGCAACTTGTGCTCTGATACCACTTGTTACACCCCTAAACCCGCCCCTAAAAGTTTGGGCATGACTACTTTAGAAACAAACATAAAATCCGATGCGTACAACATATGGGGCCTGAACGGAAGCTTTAAACAACACGGAATAATATCCATTGAGCTAATACTAACATGCCAGGATCATACACTTAATAACGGTAGT